>CM066031.1:238117385-238336213 GCA_033557465.1 Ichthyophis bannanicus | reverse complement strand
ATGCCGTGTAGCTTTTGGGGGTGCAGTCCCCATCTTCCCGTGTGGCATCTGTGGCGCAGCTGATTTGCATGTGCATTGCAGGGTCATGGGTAACGGGTGGCCTACCCCGTCCTGTCCTACAAGCCAGCTAGACGGTCGTGTGGGGTGACAGTGCAGGCTCTCGTCTGCAGCCACACAGGCGCTTACTCAGAGCTATAGTGCCGTAGCCCAATGGTTCCGTCACTGCCTTTATAGCAGGAGGGTCATGGGTGTCAAGTCCACAGAGGGGTTTCTGTGATAGGGGTTGGTCCAGGAGCATGTGTACATTTTTAGCGCTGGACATATGTTTATGGCATCAAACACACCCTTGGCCATACTGTACCCATAAGGGTTGCCTCTGAGGGGTGCATTATAGGGCGCCCTAAGTAGGCCACCTTATGGTTGCCATCCATATTGCGATGCACTATACATTATCCTGATGGCCGCAGCATACATGGTGCCCCGTATAGGGTGACTTGCTACAGGGTGCCTTTGCTGACTGTGCACTGTAACATGTGCCCTTACGGGCCTCTCCATATATTAACACGCTGTTAGAGCGGGTATACTGGTAGTGGGTAATAAAAATAAACTGATAAGGCTCTCCTAACAGCACAGCCTCACCATATATACTTTACTGCCCCACGCCAACCTTGCAATTCACTTGGGCACTGTGAGGGGTTGAACCCCTGACGGGCTCGGCAACCACATTGGTCAGTATCCCCCAAACCAGTCTGTGCTAAGGCTCTGTTACTGTTTTGCTGTGCACATCAGTGCGCGCACCTCATGCGCAGCCCACTATCGGACTGCCGCCCTCAGGTAACATCAACGCGCGCGCGCCCTCTGCCCCCCAAACCTAACCAGTGGCTCCGCCGCCCCCTGCCCCCGGCCCCCCCTGCCGCCCCCAATGAACGGCGCTGCGCCGACTCCATTGCCGTTAAAAATCAAACCGTGGCCGCCGCTCTCTGCCGCACCAAAAAATTACCTATACCTCCCACAAACACTTTTTTCCCACTACATTTGATGCCGCAGCTGGCCTCTTCCATTGAGCACCAATGGGGTGTTTGAACCCATGGCCCCTGCCACCAATGGGTCAGTTGATCATCACCATTGTACTACGGCTCTGCTGTATGTTTATGCAGCAGCGGCCCACGTAGCCTTCCCACGCGCCAATGTGGGCCCCGCACATTACTGCGACACGCACAGGTTTGCTCTGGTGTCTGTCCATGTCCGCCCTGAAACGGCCACTCCGTATATGGCACCAGTACACTAACGGGTACCCACACAGCAACCTACTTTAATTAACATCGCCCTTAATATTGGCAGTCATTGCAATGTGAAAGCTATAGCACATCACATCATACAGAAGCCAAAGAACCATTGTGTATGTGTTGATAGGTTCAAGACCCAAATGTGTATACACATCAACATTCGCAAATGGTGTTCAGTTCCATAAGATAACATGACACACAACAGTGTATATGTAATGTGTGTCGCGCAGGTTCTAGCGATAAACTTTTCTGTGCGCATTTGCGTGACGCAGTTGCACGTGATATATTGCAAACATGCGCCAGCTGCGTAGGCCACATGCACGTACTGCGTTCGGTGCGCACATGGACGCCATACGTTCCTGAACTGCGCCATATGCGTGGCGCAGGTGCACGTAAATTTGCGCGTCAGGTGCCCTACGCATGGGCGTGATGCACGCTGCGTCCAATCAGGTGATAATATCTGAAAATGGCGCCCAGAGTAAGGAAGCCCTCCTTCAACCTCCGAGAGCTCAGGCACCTGTCCCGGCTGATCGCACCACGCCAGCACAAGCTCTTCCCAGGGGCCACCGGGCACAGGGACAGCTCCAGGGTCCTAAGGGCGTGGCAACGTCTGCAAAGACGCTTCAATAGTGAAGCAGACTACCCACGTGAGGTAAGTGTATGGCGCCTGTACCTCAAAATGAGATCTGTAGCCTGTGCTAATTGCAAATATCCATGCTGTTGTCATGAGTTACTGTGAGTCAGTAATGTGCACAAGATGAGAAGACATAGCGAAATGTATCTGTGTCATTTGTGAGTGTGGTGACCTGCACCCAGGTGGTGATGGACATGGTCATAGAGGTGTCCATGCTACCCTTGTGGCATGTCAGCTGCTGCCATGGCTGTGCCACAACATACTGTAATTATGCAAGACCCTCGCTCAGCAGATGTAAATAGACACCACCACATATGGATATGGTGGGATCAGTACCTGTAACAAAGCACCCTGGGACAAGCACAAGGATAAGTGAAACGTAGCATTGATGGTATGTCACACACCCAGATGAGATGGGCAGTGTTGGCCATGTTGTTCAATACACACGCCTATCTGCATGGGTCCACAGCGCCCATCACAGTGGGCTAGCAATCACCCTGGAGAAATGCGTGTGCGTGCCCATCCAATTTCAGGCATCCCCCCTATCACAAGGAGGACAGAGAGCCCATCACAGTGTGTTTGCTTTCATCCCTGTGATATTGGTCTGTGTGCTGTCAGAGCCCCAAACACTTCCCCTAACTGCAGAGGTCCATAGAGCTCATCCCAGTAGGCTCTAAGAAACCCATGGAATATGCTTGTCTGTGCATGGGCAGGTTAACACATACACCCTATCCCCTGGATTCCATGTGGACAATCGCAAGGGCTCATCTGGCACCATGGAGATATGCTTGTGTGTGCTCTAACAGTTGTGCTGTATGCTCCCTATCCCCTGGAGGCCAGGTATGCCACTACAGTGGCTCATCTGGCACCATGGAGATATGGTTGTGTGTGCACTAACAGTTGTGCTGTATGCTCCCTATCCCCTGGAGGCCAGGTATGCCACTACAGTGGCTCATCTGGCACCATGGAGATATGGTTGTGTGTGCACTAACCGTTTTGCTCTATGCTCCCTATGCCCTGGAGGCCAGGTATGCCACTACAGTGGCTCATCTGGCACCATGGAGATATGCTTGTGTGTGCTCTAACAGTTTTGCTGTATGCTCCCTATCCCCTGGAGGCCAGGTATGCCACTACAGTGGCTCATCTGGCACCATGGAGATATGGTTGTGTGTGCACTAACAGTTTTGCTCTATGCTCCCTATGCCCTGGAGGCCAGGTATGCCACTACAGTGGCTCATCTGGCACCATGGAGATATGCCTCTGTGTGTGCTCTAACAGTTTTGCTGTATAGCTCCCTATCCCCTGGAGGCCAGGTATGCCACTACAGTGGCTCATCTGGCACCATGGAGATATGGTTTGTGTGTGCACTAACAGTTTTGCTCTATGCTCCCTATGCCCTGGAGGCCAGGTATGCCACTACAGTAGGCTCATCTGGCACCTTGGAGTTTTGCGTGTGTGTGCTCTTACAGTAATGCTCTCTGCTCCCTATCCCCTGGAGGCCAGGTATTCCAACACAGTGTCTAATCTGGCACCATGGGGATATGCTTGTGTGTGCCTAACAGGTTATATGCATTCTCCCTATCCCCAGGATTCCTGTGAGCTGCGCAATGCGTCATGTTAGTCACCCTTTTGCTAATGTGTGTGCAGCTGATGAATTGTGGTAGGACAACCAGCCCACAGGGGGACAGATCAGCAATAGCTATGGTGGGTATGTCAGTAAGATTATGTGTATGTTCATGGCAGGTAGGTTGGACCTATACCATAGTTTGTGAAGTGAATATCTCATCCACACATGTCTGTGATGTCTCCAGATGATATGCTCGCTGCAGAGGTTAATGTGTGTAACAGCCCCCCATCCCCCTTAGCCATTATATGTGTGATCAGTAACCTGTAGCAGAGACAGGTCCCCATACCACCCTGCAGACTGTGGTCCAAAACCTGAACTCCTAAGTTAAATCCAACAACATCAGACCCAGGGACATCTCTGATGGTGTTTCAGTGACACATGCAACTGATGTTGCTGGCTAACACATACATAAACCCACACATGAGCACTGGTGCAAAGAGCCGTTATGTTGGTTTGGCCCCTGTCGATATTGCTTCCACAAAACACCTTCTGTCAGCCCAGCTGAACCAGTGAATATGAACATAACAACATAACCTAGGCCATACAGGAACAATACCCACCCCTACCCCTACATTACGCAGACATCAACTGTGTGCAACGTAGGTTGCACATAGCCAGCAGCTTGCCCATATGACACACCTCCCACAATGCAGCCAGTGGTGCAAGCATTGATATTGTTGGCCCTGTCAAAGGTGAATGTTTATGTTAGTGTCCCCTGTCACAGTCAATAGGGCCACCCACACAATGACTCCTCTCACCACACTCCGCCAATGATTGGTTGCATATCAGTTTGCCAGTGGGGTTGAGTACCAGGATTGCTAAAGAGACTCTCAACATAGATGTGTGTAACACAGCACATGCAGTGTAACTGTGACTAGCATGGACAACATCATTGGCACCAAACTGTGCAATGTTGCTACAAGGTCATGCAAGGGTGCGATAGGGTATGTACAGGATGTGCTGAGGGTGCCATGTACACTGGCCACAGGTGTCACTGCACACATGTGCACAGACAAAGCAACTAATGCAGGTGGTACTGTGACCCCCGAATGTTCTGTGAACAACAGGAGGTAGGCCTTCCATGTGTATCTATATTGATGAAACCCCAGGATGCATGAGCACACACCCCAGTGTCCATTTTCAATGACATCATAAGCAAACTAATGTGTATGTGTGTTGTGATGTTGGCCGTGCAATATGGCTCTTCCTAGGTCATGGATTGCCAAACATCAAGCAGGTCACTGTGTCTGTCATTGCATGACACTAGTTATTGTAGTTGAAACACTTGTGGCAGTGTATGTTTAGTTTGTGTGTCATCTGACCTATATGTCACAATGTACACAAATGGAGGTTCCATAACCCCCCACACACACGTGAGCCATGAGATAACAGGAGTATGTCACTTTGTAGGGTTCCCCCCGTTTGCCAATAGGCCGTAATGAAATATGAATACTTAAGACGCCTTGCTGGCCACCCCCCACGAACCATGTAAGCTTCCCTGAAGGCCCTTCCAGGCATGGCCGGTTGGGCTGACTGCCCTGGGCCACACCCAAATGATGTCACCCACTTTTATCTGACACTCACACAGGATGCTATAGAAAGAGGTGGGGAATAAGAAGGCAGCCACAGTCCATCAGCACACCTGTGAAAACAGACTAGCATGTACATATACTTTGCAGCCAGGTGATAGACCATGTTATGTGTGTATCTGGTGACAGCATAGCCAAACCCCTGTCAGAGTTTACCTGGCGTAAACAGCAGCATGAGGACATAACAGCCCCCCCAATCCCCGGGGGGGGGGCCCAATCCATGTCCGTGTCACTCTCACACGTTTTTCTCAATGTTGATCCCTGTGTAAGCTGTATACCTCACCTGAGAGAGACATGTTGGACAGGGGAGTGGAAGTGCATTCACACTGTGGGATGCTGACACACACCGTCACAAGGGATGAGGGTCAGCTGTGACACACAGGCTCCCTTGTCACCAGCGGAGCACCCATGGCATGACATATGCGTGTTGCCCATGGAACTGCCTGCTGACAGGTGACAAACTATGCAGTACATGACACACACACACACACAGCACTGTCGCTGAAGCAGCAAGACCCTGTGCACAGTGATGTGTGTGTGTGTGTGTGTGTGTGGGCAAACCAGCAGAAGGTGACCAGTCACTAATGCCCTCACCTTTCCTTTGCATATCCACAGATCGAGGATCTCCGGAAGAAGGGCAGGGAGCTGCGCCTCCACCATGCTGCATACCTTCAGCGCCTCCAGGGTGAGAACTCACAAAGGGTGATGATGTATAATAATGAGAATGTCACGTATTTGTAACTTATGTCCCATTATCAGAGATGCCTTTGTGTTACCTGCCTATGTAGATGTGCTATATTTCTGACAGAGAAACGTGCTGATGGCTGTCATGTTCCACAGATGGTGATGGCACCGAGGATGAGGCCACCACCTCTGCACACCTCTTCAGAAGGACACCAACACCACATGATGCAGAGGTGGTGGTCCTGGACACCACAGAGGGGGAGGAGGAGGAGGAGGTGGATGCGGTGGACGATGATGATGAGGTGGAGGTGGTGGAGGCGCAAACACCTGCAGCACCTGAAGAAAGGACACAGGAGGGCCAAGAAGGACATTCTGAAGGGGTGTCTGTGGGGGAGGCAGGGTTGAGGGTTGCTGCCGGGGATGTGGAGGGGGGGGATGTTCGGGAGGGATCAGGGGTGGAGGATTTCCCAGAAGGGGTTTGGGAAAGTGATGTTGAAGACAGGGCATCACAGGCACTGTGGCCTCCCCCCAGCCACTGCAGTTGCCTCCACCATCCAGGGCCACAGACAGGCCCTATGCAGATGCCACCACACAGACAGCATTGACAATGTGTGTGTGTGGTGGCATATGCGTGGACCACCTGTCTGTGGCCTTGGATGGGATGGAGCAACGCATACATGAGATGTGTCACTCTCAGCAGTGGCTGGCGGGAGTGATTGAGAGGGTGGTTGCCGAGGTGGTACGTCTGCCATGTCGGCAAGCACCCCCTCAATGGCGTCACTGGCGTCAGTGATTGTGCTAGTGACGTCACCACATGTGCCCTGTGCTGCCCTGTCTTCCATCAGTGGGCATGCTGGGGGAGGGTGGGTGTCACCTGTGTGTCTGTTTTATGTGTGTGTGTGTTTTTTTTTTTGGGGGGGGGGGTTGGGGGGGGGGGGGGGTTGGTTGGGGGGGGGGGGGTGGGTGATGGTATTTTCCCCCTTCCCACGTCTGTAAAGTTTATCCCAGTTCTGTTTTCCATCATAAAATATAGTTTTGTAAAAACCTGTATTGCTCACGTGTTTGACCTAGGCAAAGTGTGCGGATGTCAGCATGTGATATGTGTGGGTGCACATATGTTTCTGTGGTTGCAAACATGTGTGTGAAACCAACAGCACCCCCCAAATAAGGTGTAGATGTTCATAATTAGGGGTCTACAGTAACCATTGCAACGTAGCAGCTGTCTCACTGATGTACATGGCACAGGAATGGTCCTATGTGGAAACAAAGGTCTTCACATATCTGAGTCCCAAACATAGGCAGACCCACCCATATCTGCCTCTCTCACAGACGTACCTATGGTGTGTTGGGAGTCAGGAGATTATTGATGTGGTCAAGGGAAAAAGCCACATATATGCCACCAATGAGTGTTCTATGATGGGTTTCACACGGCGATGAGTATGTGACGTAAACACGCCATTGGGAACATAGTCCCCCTGTGACCACATGGATGTCTGTGCACACTGTGCCGCTGCATCCCCAAGGATGTTGGGAAACAAGGTGCACGTGACACATCACATGTCTGTGCAGCATGACAATCGTAGCTGACTCTGTTGAGGTATTTGCAGCAGGGAACCTGTGTGTGGGTCCATCTACTGTACCCATCACTAGATGACCTGGGCGCAGCTCATTTAGGGTTTTCACAAACACCCCCCGCCTCCCTGATACACATGGGACAACATGGACACTCATTGGACACACACACTGTATGTATAGTAATACAGCTGTTTATTGTCACAGAGTAAGTCTCATAATTAGCTTTCCATATACACATGGATATTCTAATGTGTGTGCGTTACAAATTAAAGTGTTACCTGGACAACCCACACAACATATGATCTGCAATATGTAAGCTATTGACATGACACACATAACAAACACCTCAAAAACATGTTGTACTGGATACATAATTGCTCTAACTGAGCATTGTAAGATCAACAAAAACTAGGATTATACCATGTTATTGCATATATCATGTTTCATTGTTGGCGACGTGGTCGGCCACGCCTGACACGTCGGGCACCCTCCCCCCTCCCCCGGCCACGACCCTCTTCTCGAACCCGTGCTGGTGGTGGTGCAGGAGCAAGTCGGCGCATGACATCCAGCATGCCCTCAAGGGCCTCACATATCCGGGTGACGGGCATGTTTTGGACCGCCTCATGTAATTGATGGATCTCACCACACACCTGCCTTGTGTTTTGCTCCACTGCAAGGCGTATCCGCTCCAGAACACGTCGACTGCCTGTGCATGGGATACAGCGTGTTATATCCATACATCTCCACTACTCCAACGCCATACACAAACATTTAATGTACATGCCACAAGATTGGTGATGTGATAGGGCAGACTCAATCACAGAGATGGAGAGGGGCCAATATACATAATGTTCCACAGTAGTATATGGCAGGCAGACAAACCCACAGGGCACATCACACGACGTAGATGTGGTATGCCCTCACAACGATTTACAGGCTGTGGTGAAACACCCATATACTACAGCTGTGGCAACAGGATTGGCCAATGACAGCTCTCACATAACCATCGTGTAGGGGAGCTTGCGCATGCACGAGCCACAACTACATCAGCTGGACACCAACGGAGATGAACACAGGAAGGTCGAGATATGACATCACAATTGATGACACATGTGGAGGGAAAAATAGATTCTCTGACTGGGACATGTGTATGTTTTTGTAGCAATGGGATGTATTGTTGGCACTGGGATGACACACCTTAGGTGTACATGTGCACCTCTGCTGCACATATGTGACTGCTGAGTGATACATGTGCACCCTCACGGTAACACAGAGGAGGGTCCTTGGTCCAGATAAAGTAGGCCAAGTAAAAAATGTGTAGATATATAGTTATTTCTGAATTTTACATGTTTTCTAAACCGACGAATCCTTTAATCACAGCGGGTACCAAGACACAAGAGGGGAGAACAGAGACGGGGGCATACACTGACTAAACGTAACAGTGAAGGTAAAATTGGGTGACACAACATCAAGGAACTGTTACAGTAAAACACGTTACATGCAGGCTATAATAATAGAGACTGTTAGATGTCTGGTGCATAGTACTCAGTGAAGGAGTACAAATGTCCAGTTGTTTTCTGAACTCCTTTAAATCATCCAGGGATCGCACATCGGGAGGGAGAGAGTTCCATATAAGTGGGGCCGATAAGCAAATTGCCCTTTGTGTAGTACATTTACACGCTTTTCTGTTTGGACACAGCAGGGGAAGCACCAGGGGGGGACATCAGAGCTCTACAAAGACATGGCTATGTTTCCCGCTACCCGCAAATGCAGACATTGAGGAATGGTCATATAGCTTAACATATGCTCATTAACACAGCAGACTATGGCTAAGTTGTCATCCTGCTGTGTACAAGACCATTTGGGTATCTGCCAGAGCGGCAGGATGTAGCTTTCCCAATGTCTGTATCAATTTATGTTGTCATAGAGTGCTGGGCCGTCAGACACATTCCTCATATGTCTGCATCCATGTGTATCAACCTGAACATACACTATTCTATTGGGGGTAGAATGCTATCATTTCAGGTACCCTACAACCTTTGGGTATCACACATCTAAGGTAATCAACCAGACACATGTAACGTGTGGAGGTAATGTTTGAACAGCCACCACACACACACCAACTGTGGACTACTGGTGTGTGTGTTGTGGTTGTGACAGTCTATTGTCACCCACCTTCAGCCATCACGGTGTGATGATGCACCATAGGCCCTCATCTCTGCCATCATCAACTCCGGGAGAGGTGTAGGTGTTGGTTGCTGCTGGCATGGGTGGTTGGCTGGTCTCTATTGCTGCTTCACGCAATGGTGTCATGGCGCGCACGTGTGGCTCCAGGGACTCATCGCCAGCACTTGTGCTGCCCCCAGAGACAGCAGCCTCTGCCTCCATCAGACTCATAGGGGCTGCAATGTAGACCTCCCCCTCCTCCTCTTCCACCACCGCCTCATCCTGCTCCTGCTCCTCCTCTGCCCCCTCCTCCTCCTCTTCCTCCGCACCCATTTGACTGTAGTCACCTGCATTGGGAGGAATCAGAGAGAGCACACATATGTTTCAGCAAACCACATATGTATACATGTGTGATACATAACACACAGACAGGATGTTTTGCATCCGTTCATGTGTGCTGCATACCAGACACCGGACACACTCCCATACGTGTGTGTCACCACCATGTGTCTGGGTAAGGGACACATGTGTGTGCTGTGCCCATGCACAGGTGGCAGATCGCCCCTTCTCCTGTTCATGGTCACATTGCACATGTTTGCCCATAGCATCCCATTCCTCTGTTATGTAACATATTTCCGCACATGCGTGTTACTGCCCCCACCCTAACACCTGCTTTATGCAAATCACTGCATGTGTGTGTTGGTTTGTGAGTATGGGTCATATTTGTTTGTGATATGTTTGTCTCAGTGCTTAATGTGACTCGCAGTGACCCATAGTGCAGCGTATGGCAAACTAGGCATCACCTTTGGCCCACTGGGGTGCACATGCAGCACTGTATTGCTGTCATGTCATACAAACATGCCTTTGAAATGACCAACACAGTCATGCATTGTATGGAAATCACAGTTGTTTTGTGTCTGGTGACTCATGTGTGTGTGTGCTTCATTATGCCATATTCTCGTGGGATGGGTTGAGGAGTTAGGTTTGGATGTGAACACAAGACATGTCAACAGAAATGGTGAGTAAGGATATGCACACACATATCACAACAGGATGGCAACATGATGTGGGGTTTGTGACACATATGGGAGTGTATTTTGCATAGGACCGCCCTGTACGGAATATGGAGATTGTACATGGAGAAAGAAATGATTAGTTAGTGTACATACCTGCATGTGGATGTGCGCTATCCAGGGCCTCTGGCAGTCCACGAAGGTAGATGTCTCCCAGCCGTGCTGCAAGTTCTTGTTCCAGGGGCGAGAGTGTGGGTGTGAGGGGGGGTCCGCCACCTGTGCCCATAGCATGTTGTCTTACAGCAACCATGTGCTGACGGACACCTCTCTTGATGTCAGAAAACCTCTTTTTTAAGCTGTCTACATCACGTGTGGGGCCCCCTGCCCCACACAGTGCAGTACGCAGATCCTCCCACACTGCCATTCTGTTTGCAACAGATGTGCGTGTGCTCATTCTGCCAAATAATACATCGTAGTTGTCAAGGACAGGGGAGCGGCCGATATGGGTGTCTCTGTCACTGAACTTTACAGCTCTCCGCCTGTGTGTTGCTGGCACAGGGACCCTTTTTCTTTGGCCATTTGGCTGTAATGTGACGGCTGTCGCTCAGCAGATGGCCCTGCCTGTTCGTGGCTAGGCTGTGCAGTCTGTGCCCTGTGTGACTCATCACCAACTGGCTGCCCCACATCCTCCGCCTCCTCACACTGGCCCTCTCTGTCACTGTCCCTCTCCATCTACACCTTGAACACAGGCACCTCTCAAACAACCCCCGTTCACCAACACACAGCAGGACACAGCACACACAACAGATAACAATAACACTACAATAGAGGACACAATACAGTACACTGTAACACAGGTGCGGTGTCAAGTAAATGAGCACATGTACACAGATACTACAGTGATTTTTTAATTTATCCTCTCCCTCTATCCTGTGCCGTACCCCTACCTCAGCCTCTCTCTCTCAGACTCTGCTTCAATCTCTATATCCCGCCTTCCTCTGACGTCTTGCCACCACAGCCTCACTCCCTATTGCACACTGTACCTTTATGTCTCACACCTTCCTCTGGACTACCTCTAACCTATCCTCTGGCTCTGGCTCACTCTTTACCTCTGTTGTCTGTTTGTGAAACTCCTCTAACATCCCTCACCGTGTGCCACGTGTTGAGGCCTATTTATACGGTATTTGCACGTTTGATTTCTGCACATGCGCATTTGTGCAGGCGTGTATTTGGTGGGACACGCTCGTGCGTCGCGCTCGTGCGCCGTGAGTGTGACGTCATACGCATGGGCGTTTGCAGGCGTCAACACACACATGCGCCGAGGGAAATAGTGCTACGTATGTGTATGGTCACGCATACGCATTACGTGGAGTCCCGCATGGGCGTCTGGGTGCTTTTTCCGCATGCGCAAGGCGATGCGCATCTGCGTGTCACCACGCACATGCCGACACCCATGCGTAGAGTCGCGCATGCGCGTGACTCTAGACCTTCGTCTGTGAGCAGATGCGCATGCGCATTGGACGTCACGGCAAGGAAAAGGAAATATAGGTGAGGGGAACAGCTTGTCGACGTTGAGGGTTGTAGGCGGAGAAGAGTAGAAGTGTGTTTGGTGAGAGACAGTAAGGGAGTCCGAACAGGTGTATGTGTAGATTGTTTGGCTGGTGTTTGTATTGAGGATTGTATTGTCTTGTGTGTGTATGGTCTGGTGTGTCTTGTAGTTTGTACAGTGCTTAGATAGTTTATTGTGTGTGACATAGTTATTTGTTTCTTAGTTTGGTGGGAGGAGTTTATGGCGCATGTCTATGCCTGCTGCATGTGTCCTGTGCAGTGGGCAGATGCTTGGGTTGCCGAACACGGGAGATGGTGTCGATGGGGCTGGGGCACAGGGCATGGGTATAGTCCCGCAGCAACTCAGACCTGCAGCTGTGGTGGCGGTCCAAGCCTGTGTTGTTCGTGCACGGCGCAGGAGGTGTGCCGAGGTGCAGGCTCGGCAGCCACGCCTCTACAGGCCCCGTCCCCAGCTCTATGACATGCAGAGGACCAGGTCATCTCCCTTTACCGACTGAGCACAAGGGCTATTAGGGGTCTCTATGAGGATCTTAGACCTGACCCTCGAGCCCCTGACTGATCGGTCCAATGCCATACCTGGTTTAGTCAAGCTCCTTGCTGCCTTACATTTCTTTGCCTCCGGCTGTTTTCAGACATCTGTGGCCGCAGTGGGTGGCATGAGCCGGCCCACCTTCTCACGATGTCTCCACCAGGTACTGCGTGCCATGGTCAGCCGGATGGGGGATTACATAGCCATACCCCACACTAGGCAACAATGGTGGACCCTGAACCAGGCCCTTTGAGGCATTAGCCGGGATACCACACGTGATGGGAGCTATTGATTGCACACATGTTGCCCTGGTCCCGCCTAGAGACAGGGAGGTAGCGTACCGCAACCGCAAACACTACCATTCCCTGAATGTTCAGGTTGTATGTGATGCAAATCAGCATATTCTGAATGTGGTCCCTAGGTTTGCAGGGTCCACCCATGACTCCTATATCCTGCATCACTCGGCAATATTCACACAATTTGAGGAGGGACGTTTTGGCGAATGTATCTTGCTGGGTGAGTATGTCAGGGTCTTTTATTTCTGTATGTCATTATACATGTTTCTATTTGTGATCACAGTAGAGGTTTTATATAGTTTGACACATGCACTTTGCATATGATTGATGTTAGTCACAGGACTGGTGTTGGTATACATTATTACATGTTTTTGTACGTCTGGTACGACTAGAAACATTAACCCTACATCATGATTATCCTCACAGTCTATGACCGTTATATGCACATGTTGTACATGTGCTGCCACCTCAGTGCAGACATCTATGTTGTTGATGATGACCTCATAGTGCATGTTGGTAGCATATGCAAACATGGGGTGGTTGGTGGGGTGGTTTTGTCCACAACATACACCTGTGATGATGTTTAATTGCTGATAATGTTTCTCCGTCATTTAACATGTCTGGTTCTGGATAACCCTAATAGTACACACATGTCATGTGCGTGTCAGTTTGACACACGCACTCTGTGATGGAGTTGTCACCCAGGGCTCAATATCTGACATGAGTAGGTGTATATTAATATCTGATAGATGATGTTGAGGTTTCCAGCAGGGAAAACACGTGTGCATATATTTGGCCAGACATATTGCCTATGTCACAGCAGACTTGCAACAATATGTAGTGCTTACAGTAGCCTCTGACACTGTAGTTGAGGGTACGTTTGTGCCATCTTGTCTGGCCATTCTCATTTCACATCACATTGTGTAAAATGTACAGTTACAGCAAGGGGACTACGTGGGTGCATACACAGCGGTATGGGAACCAGCTACAGCGGACGGTTATGTGCCTATGCATATGTTTTGGGGGCAAACTAATGACGGGCACAGTGTGCATGTTGGACGACCGCACCTTCAGAGGGATGTGTACAGGATGGGGACTGGGAAGACTATGGCTATGACAGGCATTGGCGCGCAACAATACACAGTTTATTTTGCCTGACAAAATAAACATCATATGTTGCCATTCATAAACAGGATGTCTACAGGTGATATGCTTTTTATTCTTACCTACCACCATGGCATACATGGTGTGTATGTGTGCCACACGCAAATGGCTGTGTGTTTTCCCTTGGTTATTGATGAGACATACCCTGTGATTATGGGAGCATTGGATTGCTATTGTGGTGTCACCATTGTGGGTTTGCAGATGTGGACAGTAACTGCATCACCATATGCATGTAGCACACACACACACACATTATTTAAGGGTGACTATGGTCGTTTGTGATATTTGATATGTGTTTACGGGCTGGATAAGCCATGTTTAGCTTGTATGTCATCATATGTATATCTGATAGAGCTGCATAGTTTGCAGCTGTATATTGTTGTCACACTGTCTTGTTGGTTTCTTTCTCATGTCGACACAGCTGTCAGGACTGTGTCACATGGACCCCTACATTTACATGCAACATTTCTTTCTGCAGGTGATGCAGGATATGGTTGTCGCCCCTGGCTGCTGACTCCTGTTCGTCAGCCACGGACACGTGCAGAGCAGAGGTACAATGAGGCCCATGCCTCCAGCCGCTCTGTCATAGAGCGCACCTTTGGCGTTTTGAAGAGTCGCTTCAGGTGTCTGGATAGGACAGGCGGGGCCTTACAATATGAGCCACGCACTGTTGCCGAGATAATCATAGCCTGTTGCATCCTGCACAACATTGCTCTCAGGCACGATATCCCTGCAGAAATTAATGAGGATCTTGAGGAGGATCCATTGTGCCCCCCTGTACGTGCCAGTGGTGACACACGGGAGGGCTCAGCGTTCAGGCGGAGGTTGATTGCAGAGCTGTTCACATGTACGTATTAAGTCGCTTACGACACACATGTGCTATACAATGTGTGTAATGTTTATTGTGTTATGTGTTAATGTTAACATGGAATCTGGATGACACACTGCAGTACCAGTTGACTCTGAATGCCAACATCACATATGTCCATGGGTGTGCCACAAATAATGTGGGATTTGCACAACAGCAGTTGGTGGCAGATGATGTGGGGGTTTGTTGGTATCTGTGTGGTTTGTTTGGAGGGTGCAATTCACAGGTAGTGTATGCTTCTGATATAAACAGCTGTTGTCAGACCAGAAGGTGTTATCTTACATGATATGTGTGCCACACAGTGTCAGCCATATGTTGATATGTTCATGTTGGACGGTCACTCCCTGTTTGTTGACTGTTGTCCATTGTGGAGCGCTACGATTAGACACATTTGTGATGTTTATGTTGGTATTAGGCTCCTGTGACATACCTATGTTTGTGTGCTCTTCATGTGTGTAGCAACATGTCACATAAAGCACAATAAACATAGTTGATGCTAGTATGGGGAGATGATATTAACAGTTTGGGTGGTATGTGGATGTCAAACATGACGTGTGTCAAAATGTATTGTTGATCAGGTAGCCATGACATGGATGTGGTTAGGGATGGGGACCTTCTGCATTGTGCAGCCAGGGGGTTGTGATAAAACACTTTTAACTTGGTGAGTCTACCTTCACTGCAGTGATGGGTATCTACACACATGGTGAGATGTATCAGCCAGATACAGCAAAGGGTGTTTTACAATAGCCAGTTGGATCACAGCATGTGGGTGTTGCTTGTGTTATAGCAGGTATTTAATGGATTGGATGGCATATCTTGCTGATGCTCTTGCAACATCATCCATCATGCGTTAGCTACAGGCTGTGTATGTGTGTAGGTCACGTGAACACAGACCATATGAGCAAATATCTTGCAGACACAAGCAAGGCATGATTATGTTGACTTACATACACAGACATAGGTGCCAGCTATTTATCAGAGGTGCACATGTAGGGTATGCATGTTTCAACGTTCAGACTAACACACATTGGGATGGCATGCAGCCCTCAGGGGTTTGTCACATGCAGACATGGGGTGGTCCATTTTAACACATGCAACACATTATGCATGTTATTTGTGCACATCATCAGAACATAACTGTTAATATTACAGACGGTATGAGATGTACAAACCAGGATATGTTTATGATACGGGAATACATGAGGTGGGAGCGCAGATATCCAATGCTTTTCCCTATTGTAAGTGGATTAACATACAACTTTGGCACAACATTAAACAGGTAGAGGAGTCTTTTGTCACAATATGGTGATAAAAGGTTTATAGTGCACTCTGCGACTGAGACAACAGAATGGTGTGCGCATACCCCTGAATTGCTCTGTGTGTACACGGACAGCGAGGTAAGGGAGGGGTCGGACACACTACACACACCTCAGGATCTCGTTAGACATCTCCGTGATGCCTCTGACATGTATGTGATCTGTACATTGTGATAGGGAGCAGTCATTAATTGAGGGCTCTTGTGGGGTGTGATAGCTGGGGACATGACGGTGCAGTGTGTGATTCATGGCTATAACATGACATTTGTTTGCTTATCTTGTGTCTCCATGTGCAGAGGACATACGTGGTTTGGATGGTGTTGGTCTGGTGCTTTGCCATGTGTCTCTACATCAGCAATTAATCATTTTGTTTTGGTAGGTGGTTGTACATAGACATTGTGTGTGACCGCACTAATTGAAATCATATGTTCCTATTGATCTGTCATATTGCACAGATGATTTGTTTTCCAATATTCTACGTTTAGCATCAGTAAACCATCTCTTGCTGGTGTCACTCATATTCCCTTGTGTCTTGGTTAAGCATGTCCTCTACCACACTTTCACTGTGACATGTGAAACAGACCTGCATGTGTGTGTAGGTTGTTGTATTGTGATGTTTGGCTGCACGTTTTCTGTCCCCAAACAATGTACTCTCAGACAACACCATGATATCATTGCATGGTCACTGGGCCGTTATATCTACAGATCTACACCTGTGCACATGCAGGCCATGTGTTACAGATGTCAATTAGACATTTCCATACTGTGGGTGTGTGTATTTGTCGTTTGCCTGTGTGATGTTGCATTGCTCCGACATCATACATTATCATGTGCTGTTAGGGGTGTGTGCCTCTGGGTGTCTGTTGTGACTATGCTACCTCTTACATAGTGGTGTAAACGTTGTCAACATTATGGACATGTGTTGTGTGCATTGAGAAAACATGTTTCTTTTGTTGTCATTAAGCACTGGTCTGTTTTCATTTGTGTTTACAGATATGCACATAATCTGGACCGTCATCAACGTTGGCTTGCCATGGTGAATCTCGAGCTTTTGCTGACATTGTCTACCTTCAGGTGTTCCTGATATTGTTGTGTAGTGGCTCAAGCGATTGATGAGCTACACCTGATGCACACACACGGTATGTGTATTGGTTTCTTTTGGGGTTCATTACATCTGTCTTTCACTGTTGATGATATAATGTTGTTCTGATGGGCATGTAACATTTTCTCTAGACTCACATGAACAGCTGCATATGGTGTGTAGCTGCAACACACCTGTGTGACAGGCGCATGGACATTAACATATCCATGTGACAACCATGTCTGTGTTGAGGCATAATGATGTTGGCCACATGGTTATGTTTCATATTGCTATCATGTCCTGTTTGACTTTGCATTCCTTTCTTCAGCATTTGCACAGCTGTGACGTTATGACATTTGTGTTTCTTTTCAAAGGTGTCTGACGATTACATACCTCTCCTCTCCTGACACAGGACAGTGGACATACCGGGCACATCTCTTACACTGCAACTGTTGTCAACAACACCCACCTGTTTGAGGACAGACCACCATGCAACTCTTTGCTATGACATTTTGCCATTGGATGTTTTACCTCTGAGAGTGCAACACATGACTGGGATAGACATTATTGATTTTTGACTACTGCTTTCACCCTGACAGAGGTGTCGATAGCACTGCTGATGCAATTGATTGGCAGGACGTGCTCCTCATTGTGGGGGACACACATGGACTTCGAAGGACTATGGTATATTGATCACAGACCCCTGACTATGCATGTCTTGAGCCTCAAAGACACTTTTAACATGAGTGTTTGGATTTTAGATACAATTCTGACGTTTTACGATGATCCCCCTTGTGCAGCAGCAACTGACATGGACATTGTAGGTGTTACATTTTGTCACAGTTGGGTGTCTCATGTTTTGTACCATGGCTGTGACATGGCACCGATGATATTCTAATGTTTTTCTTACAACACAAGCATACAGCCCATGTATTTGTCATGTGGCCAACGATGGAGTGCTCCTATTGTCTACGTCAACCTATTTGCCACCTGGACATGATCCCCATTTAAACTCCACAATGTTTTCAAACACAAGACCATCTTGGGATGATGTTTTCAGTGACCCATGGGTGTTTACATGCATGTGTGGCATCACTGTATCATGTTGCCATGTGGCTGGTGCTTGTGCATCTCACTGACTATGTTTCTGTGACACCACATGTGGACCTATGGCTTCTGTGTGGATTTAGGTGATATGTTTGTCCATTATTTCCTTATTTATATGCTGCTTCGTGTGTTTGCGTACTGTGCATACATGACAGTCTGCATGTCTGTACACACCTTGCATTTCCCGTCTTCACGGTCATGACTATGGCTTGTGTTAGCGACACTCACATTGCCACATTATGTTTGCAGTGTGGCAGTGTGGGTGTCAATACTACTTGTTTACTGGGAAATTCCATGTATCCTGGTATATGTGACGATGCACTGTTTCCCCACACCAACACTGCATGTTGACCTCCTTGATGGTGTAATATGTGCATATTTCTGCTGGTTGTTGAGTTGGTATTATGTCTGTGGTCATGTGCATGTGGTATTTGTTAGCAGATGCTTATTGTGATTTACATGATTGTTTGTGTCCATAGTGGTGTAGCTTGTACTCCCATATCGGGCATTGGGATGTGAGTATCATCATTACTTTTCTGTCATGTTTTTGAACATTAAAGTCCTTTGCACCAAATATCTTTTTGGAGTTAGTCTGACCCCTGTTTTGACAGTTGGGTATTTTCTGAGGGACAGATGAGGTGTATTGGGTCTTCAGCATGCATCATCTCATCTGTACATGCACTCATATGTGGGTGACACATTTGCGACATGCAGCAGCAAGGGGGCGCTTGGGGTCTGGTGTCAGGTGCAGAGTATGCACCTGATGCACATTATATCTGGTGTGGATAATTTGTTGTCAACCAAGTTACCTTTCTGTAGGAGGTGGCTTTGTGACATGCTAAAGGTTTTGAGCACTTTCCGAGGTGATGCGGCCAGCCCTGATATTATGATGGCACTGTCTACACTATTTGTGATGTGCAAACCAAATAAAGTTCTGTATTTACCCAATATGTGTTTCGTGTGGTGTTTGCATTTCAGGTCTGTCATCATGCTCAATGTGTGACTTTGTATCAGTCATGACTCCTTGTGAGCCCATGGATCCATCATTTTCCTTTCAATGTCACAGGGTGTAGATGATGTTTTTGTTGTTGCTAGGTGATGGTGGGTTACATGACCTGCCATGGGCCACATGGGGTGCTTCTGTGACTTGTTCACTGTTTGTTTGGTGTGCAAGCCATGTTTCACTTCACTATGTTAGTCCTCCGGTATTTGCACATACATCCCCTTTATGTGTTTGTTTGCTGGACATGTACATGGGTCACCTATGCTCACATCCTTGTACAGTGCCAGCTGTGTTAGTGACAGCCACATGGCACATCACTGTCTATGTACGCTTGACATCCACACACGCCCTTTGGGATCTTTGTGTTAGAGTGTGCTCATTGATTGATTTTTGTTATTGGCTATGGTCATGTGTTTGACGTGTGCTGTATGCATGTTTTTTCCGCACATGTTTTGTTTTTAACATCTCTAATGGCCTCACTCGGCCATGAGGTACCAACAGGTTCCTCAGCTCTACACACACCCTTTACTGTCTTCACTGTAGAAAAGGGTGCATCCTGTGTGTTGCCTAGCCATGACATTTGTTGTGTAATAACGACCTCACACTTTAGGGTCTTTACATCCTGTTGCATGTGGCCCTTTCTTTTTGATGAGATTCAGGTGTTTGGTGTGCTACACCTTATTGCATGTTGAGCTGTCTCCTGTTCTTCTCCTGATTATTCACCTGATCCAGGGAACATCCTCTGATGGCGTTGTGTTTAATTATATCCCTGTTTTGCATGCTGTATTCAGTGCAGGACATTTCATTGTGTTTGTGCAGGTGTTGTTGTTGCAAGATACAGAGTGCAAATTCTTTCTGTACATGGTGTATCTGCATGTGCATTTACTACAGATTAGTTGTTTTTGTGTTTGTTTGTCATGGCAGCCAGCAGGCGTTTTGTGTACTGGCATGCGTTATTTTGGTTATGTAGACTTTGTTGTGCCTCACATGGGCGGTGTGTGTTACCATTTTAGGCGTCTACATTTGTAGTACTGGTCGTTTGTGTGGTTCCTGTCTGCAGTGTTGTATGTTATTGCTTGTCCTGCATATGTGCTTTTCATTAGTGTGATAGTCATATGTGTGTACATCAGTGGCATGCCCACATTGTACCATTAACTGAGTTGTGCGACATCCTTCCATCCATCCTTTCTCTGCCAGCTATGTGCCATCCTACCCTGATGTGCATGCTGCTAAACCACGTCATCGACTAACACACATTCGTGCATTGCATCTCAACCTGCTTGCCTCTCCTGTGTGTGCTCTGCCTAGCACTTGTACTCCACCGTCATCCTGATATTTCACATATTCTTCCATTTCAGACTCCCCTACTACACACATCTGCACATCCTCTGTCTCACACTGTCAGTGTAGCAGGGTACATTACCATCAATCTGTGCATGGATATAGCTGCCCATGATATGTTTTTCACATTTTATGGGTGTCACATGGCCTGCAGCTGCTTTCGGCAGCCCATCAACTTATGTAGGTCCTTCATTTAATTTGATATTGTCTGTCTTCTCTGCTCTGTGCAGTGTTTGTGTTATGTGTGTGTTTAGCACATTCCTCTGTTTGCATTCAGCTTGGGGGATGTTACTGTTATTGGCTCAGCTTTCTGCTTTTACCTATACGTCCTTATGGCATCTTCTGGCACACCTTTGATTGACACAGCTTATGATGTACCTACGATAGTGGCCTGGGAGTGGACAGCCTTTCAACATGGCCTATGGACATAGATTACAGTTCACCTTTGCTGACAGGGTATGTTTGTGATGTTACATCTGCTGCACCATAAAAGGTGCAATAATATATGGCACAAGGGTGTAATTGTCTCACTATGCCAGGAGTGGTTGCTGTACACTTGATCACAGAGTGGGAACATACCTCACCCACCCTTATTAATTAACTGGAGCAGACCATGACCCCTGCAACATCATTGCTGTATTCACCAGTTTTCTACATACATGACATAGGCGTGTGTGTTTTTTCATCAGACCTTGGCTGTCATGGAGCTGTGTTACTCTGTGGATTTCCATCTCCAGAGGTAATGGGGCAGTTTAATGGATGATATTGACTTTGATTCTGTGTTGATATGCGTCACTTGGGACTGTCTGCAGCCCCTCCTTGGTGTGTAACTAATGACTGACCCAGGTCTGCCATTGCTGATCTCGGAGCAAAGGGCTGCAGACAGGCCCAGGCTGAGGATTGCAATATGAGATTAACTCTGACACCCTGTGGATATCAGACACCAGGGGCTGTCTGCAGTCCCTCACTGATAAATCACATATGCACGAACTGTGTCAGCACAACTACTTATGTTTTCCATACGTTACAATGCACAGTGCTAACAGCAGAAAGAGTGCTGTGACCTTTCCCCGCCTCATAGGGCACCCTATGTGGCGCCCCCTCGGCCACTATTTCACCAACATTGTTGGGTGGCGTGGTGGACACTGCATTTGGAGATGTGTCCTGTGGGGTGACTTCAAGGGCACATTATGTTACAGTGCTCTGAGAGTACATTTGCTGGAAACCACTTATTCCACAGATATGCGATAACACCCTAATGGGGCTATCTTACCCCTTACAGGTGCTGTCTCTGCCAGACATGTTCATTTGCCATTGTGTGGGATTGCACCCCTGATCCCTGCACCATTGTACACTGATTGTGTTTGGGTGCTTGCAAATCAGCACAACACCATTTACCTCTCCCAAATTATTATTCCTCATAAAACATTGCCACACACCCTTCTGACCAGCACCACAGCCCCCTATGCCTCAGCCAGCTGTCTTTAGTGTGCACTGCGGGTGTTCACAGCCTTGCTCCTTACACCATTGGTCAGTGTTCTGACCATCATGCTGTTGCTCGGTTCCTCTGCTTTCCCATCATTGCGCGACTTATGCCTCCCAGTCATCAGAGGCCTCCAATACCATTAGTGCGCCGCTTTACGTACAGCAGCGCACGCACCTCTGGCGGCCATAATTTCTGTGACTCCAATAGAAAACAAACACCGACAACTGCCTTCAGTGTACACGGGGGGGGGGGGGATTGAACCCCTGCTCCCAGCACCATTGGTCAGTGTTTTAACCAATGTGCTGTGGCTCCGTTCCTGTGCTTGTGCCTATCGGCGCACCGCTTTGTGCCTATCAGCGCGACGCCTTCTGCCGCCCAAGATGACCGGTGCGCCGCCTTCTGCCGCACAAGAGGACCTGTGCGCCGCCTTAGGCCGCCCAAAAAGAACTGTGCGCTTCCTTATGCCGCTGAAAGAGAACTGTGCACCGCCTTATGCCGTTCAAAATTTATTTGCCTCCTAAAATAATTTTAATCATTACAGTTGCTGTCTCAGCTGGCCTTTGTCGTTGTGCACAATGGGGGATTGAACCCATGGCCCCTGCACTATTGGTCAGTGTCTTCACCGTTGTACTACGGCTCGGGTGTTTTCTATACCCGGCAGCGCGCCACTTTGCCTTTTGGCGCGCTAATGTCGACCCCGCACATTACCGTGACGCGCACACGTCCGGTTGCTTACTCCCGGTTTTTTTCTTTTGGCAGCCTGATCCGCCCACTCCTTATATGGCACAGGTACACTACCGCGGCCCCGCACGATAAGAATGTTTAGTAAACATGCCCTAAAGGCTAAACATAGGCAAGGGAAGTGAAAGAAGGGAAACATAACATGGTGAACAATTACAAAAAACACAATATTGAGAGATTACAATTAATATGAGTTAGTTAGGTGTCATAGCCGTAGTGCTCAATGAAAAGAACAAATTAGGCACAGACACATCGTTTTTTTATGTCTTTTGTTTTTTATTTCATTTTATTACATTTCATTTGCTGTTTATTTCATTTTAATAATTAAAACCCTAAAACAAAATGAATCGAACAACTAATTAAATGTAGAACAAGAACAATAATGAATGGAAAAGCAAAATGAAATGAAAACATTTGTATGCATACCTTTTGTTCAGCATAGGAGAACTCTATTCAACACTCCTTTTCCTTTATTTGGTATTAAAGTTTCAGTGTTGGTACATTAAGCAACCAATAAGTAAACAATACTTCATACAAAATATCCAAGATACACTCAAAAAGGCATAATTTAGAAGAATTGCACAAGTCCACATTAAGGGAGAAAACACATGCATGGAGGAAGGCACCAGCAAAACTCTCTGACCCCTTTTAACATCCTCAACCAAAACATTACTCTAATGAAGAAGTAAAGTTATTTATCCACAAGAAACTTCCCAAGATGGGATAACTCCAGAAAGTAATATCTATTTCCTGAATACGTTACTAAGCATTTACTGGACATGTCAGGTAAAACATAAGATACGTCATACTGGGTTAGTCCAAGGTCCATCAAGCCCAGTATCATGTTTCCAACAGTGACCAATCCAGGACACAAGTACCTGGCAGGTTCCCAAAAAAGCACACAGGTTCCACAATGCTTGTCCTGGGGTAAGCAGTGGATTTCCCAAGTCCTCTTTAATAATGGTTTATGGACCTTTCCTCCAAGAACTTGTCCAAACCTTTTTTAAAGCCAATGGACCTTTCCTCCAAGAACTTGTCCAAACCTTTTTTAAAGCCAGCTACACTAACAGCTTGTACTATATCCTCTGGTAACAAATTCCAGAGTCTGATTAGGTATTGAGTAAAAAAAATATTTTCTCTTATTAAATGGGTCTTAAATGGGTTACAGTAGCAGCAATTAAAGTTTGAATTTAAAACACAGAAGAGAGCTTTCTGGTTACATTTCATACCCAGCAGAGAGCTTGTAGTTTAAATTTAATAGTCACTCAGGGCCAAGTAACAGCAAAGTACTTTTAGTTTAAATTTAACACACAGAAGAGAGCTTTCTGGTTAAATTTAGTACCCAGCAGAGAGCTTGTAGTTTAAATTTCATAAGAAGTTAGAGCCTAGCAGCAGCTAAGAGCTATAATTTAAATCAAATCAGAATTTAGCTTACCTCAGCAGCACAAGACAGGGTACTGTGTAGCAGCCCTCTTTTAATAAGTGCTATTTCCCACCCACCCCTGGGATAATCATAGCTTTATAGGTACTTACACATCTTAAAAGACAGGAGGTGCTTTCAGGTGAAGCCCATTACCCAAATCAGTCATACACTAAGGACCTGAGATTAATTAAGCTTCAGGTGAACAAGGTATATTAAACGTATTAGGTACAGTTTTATTGGTATAAATACCCATAGCAACCCCTAGTAAGTAAGAACTTAAAGATCTAGACACAAACTTAAACTAAGATGCAGACAGCAGTCCAGCAGCGGGATGGGGGCTTTCCAGTCTTTTGCATTGAGTGTCACATGTATGATTTTCTCCCAGTTGGTGAGAGGTCTTACGTGTGCACTAGGTGCAAGGAGCTCTTTTCTCTCAGGGAACAAGTCCATTCTCTAGAGGCTAAAGTAGCAGACTTAGAAAACATAAGAGAGACAGAGAGGTACATAGACAAGACCTACAGGGATATAGTCCTGAAGTCCCACCTCCAGTCTGGCAGCACCCCTGTTGCCATGGAGGAGAGAGGTCACGTGACAGGAGAGCATCACCCTGGTGTGGCAGAACGTGATCCTGTAACTAAGACCTGTCCTCCAGGTGATGTAAAACCCTCTCGTGCCGAGGACGTTTCTCCAGGGCCATGTGCCCATGAGGGAAGGGTTAGGACAGCCGTTATAGTTGGTGATTCGATCATTAGGCATGTAGATAGCTGGGTGGCTGGTGGACGTGAGGATCGCCTGGTAACATACCTGCCTGGTGCGAAGGTAGCGGACCTCACGCGCCACCTAGATAAGGTCTTAGATAGTGCTGGGGAGGAGTCTGCTGTCTTGGTACATGTCGGTACCAATGACATAGGAAAATGTGGTAAGGAGGTTCTGGAGACTAAATTTAGGCTTTTAGGTAGGAAGTTGAAATCCAGAACTTCCAGGGTAGCATTCTCCGAAATGCTTCCTGTTCCAAGCGCAGGACCCAAAAAGCAGGCAGAGCTCTGGAGTCTCAATGCGTGAATGAGACAATGGTGCAGAGATGAGGGTTTTGGATTTGTTAGGAACTGGGGAACATTCTGGGGAAAGGAGGGGCTCTTCCAAAGGGATGGGCTGCACCTTAACCAGGATGGAACCAGGCTGCTGGCATTAACCTTTAAAAAGGAGATAGAGCAGCTTTTAAACTAGATATTAGGGGAAAGCCGACAGTCGCCCAAGAGCGGATGGTTCGGAAGAATGTATCCTTGAAGGATACTACCAAAAGCAGAGAGGTTCTACAAAAGAGTAAAGTAGCCCAAATGCCCTCAAGTATGGAGCAGACAGAGCTTAAAGATACCAATTTACCCATGTCTAACAATAGCCAAATGAACATGAATAAAATACATTCTCTAAAATGCTTGTATGCAAATGCTAGAAGTCTAAAGAATAAGATGGGAGAGTTAGAATATATAGCACTAAATGAAAGGTTAGATATGATTGGAATATCAGAGACATGGTGGAAGGAGGACAACCAGTGGGACACTGTGATACCTGGGTACGAACTATATCGTGATGATAGAGCTGATCAAATTGGTGGAGGGGTTGCGCTCTATGTTAGAGAGGGCATTGACTCAGAAAGGATTAAAGTTTTGCAGGAAACAAAATCTGCTGTAGAATCTATATGGATTGAAATTCCATATAAAAGGGGGAAGGCAATGGCAGTGGGGGTGTACTATGGAGCACCTGGCCAGAATGACCAAATGGATGCTGAAATGCTCAAAGAAATCAAGGAAGCTAACAAAAGTTACAGCGCAGTAATAATAATGGGTGATTTCAATTACCCCGGTATCGACTGGGTCAGTGTCACGTCAGGACATGCTAGGGAGATAAAGTTCCTAGATGAAATAAATGACTGCTTCTTGGAGCAGCTGGTTCATGAACCGACCAGAGGGGAATCCATATTAGACCTAGTCCTTAGTGGAACACCAGATCTAGTGCAAGAGATAAGGGTGTTGGGGCCACTTGGCAATAGTGATCATAGCATGATCGCCTTTGATTTAATTAGTGGAGGAGGGATAGTAAGGAAATCCACAGTACTACCTTTTAACTTTCGAAAGGGAGACTATGATAAAATGAGGAAAACAGTTAAGAAAAAACTAAAAGGAGCAGTTGCGAAGGTTAAAGGCGTACATCAAGCTTGGGTGTTGTTGAAAAATACTATCTTGGAAGCACAGACCAGCTGTATTCCACGCTTTAAGAAAAGTGGAAGGACGTCCAAAAAACTGCCAGCATGGTTTAAATGTGAGGTCAGAGAGGCTGTTGTTGCCAATAAAGCATCTTTCAAGAAATGGAAAAAAGAGCCAAACGACGAAACCTGGAAACAGCACAAGCACTGGCAAGTCAAATGCAAGGCATTGATAAGGCAGGCAAAGAGAGAATTTGAGAAGAAGCTTGCTGCGGAAGCAAAAACGCGAAATAAAGACCTTTTCAAGTACATTCGTAGCAAAAAACCTGTGAGAGTGTCAGTTGGTCCATTAGATGATAAAGGGGTTAAAGGAGCACTAAGAGGCGACAAGGCGATAGCGGAGAGACTGAATGAATTCTTTGCTTCGGTCTTTACTGAGGAAGATGTAGGGATGTTACCCATGACTGAAGTGGTATTTAAAGGTGCGGAAGAATTGGAGGAAATATCGATACATCGGGAAGATGTCTTACAACTATTAGATAAACTGAAGAGTAGCAAATCACCTGGGCCGGATGGTATACATCCAAGGGTGTTGAAAGAACTGAAATATGAGATTTCAGAACTGCTATCAGTAATCTGTGAACTATCATTAAAATCATCTCTAATACCTGAAGATTGGAGGATCGCCAATGTAACACCAATTTTTAAAAAGGGTTCCAGGGGTGATCCGGGAAACTACAGACCGGTGAGCCTGACGTCAGTACCGGGAAAAATGGTAGAAACCATCATAAAGAATAAAATTACTCAGCATGTAGATAGTCACAACCTAATGGGAGACAGCCAACATGGCTTTAGACAAGGAAGATCTTGTCTTACTAATCTGTTATGTTTTTTTGAAGGAGTGAATAAACAGGTGGACAAAGGTGAGTCGGTTGATATTGTGTATCTGGACTTTCAGAAAGCCTTTGACAAGGTCCCTCATCAGAGACTTTTGGCAAAACTAAAGAGTCATGGGATAGGAGGCAGTGTACTATTGTGGATCAGGAACTGGTTAAAAGATAGAAAGCAGAGGGTAGGGCTAAATGGCCAATTTTCCCAATGGAGAAAGGTGAATAGTGGTGTACCCCAGGGATCTGTGCTGGGTCTGCTGCTTTTTGACATATTCATAAATGACCTGGAAAGTGGAATAACGAGTGAGGTTATCAAATTTGCAGATGACACAAAACTATTTAAAGTTGTTAAAACCCAAGAGGATTGTGAAAAATTGCAAGAGGATCTTGATAAATTGGAAGACTGGGCATCAAAATGGCAGATGAAATTTAATGTGGACAAGTGCAAGGTTATGCACCTAGGGAAGAACAACCCAAACTATGGTTACACGATGCAAGGTTCCACATTAGGAACCACCACCCAGGAAAAAGATTTAGGCGTCATTGTGGATACCATGTTAAAACCCTCGGCCCAGTGTGCAGCGGCGGTCAAGAGAGCAAATAGAATGCTAGGTATGATAAGGAAAGGAATGGAAAATAAAAAACAAAAGATATTATAATGCCTCTATATCGTTCCATGGTGAGACCGCACCTTGAATATTGTGTGCAATTCTGGTCGCCGTATCTTAAAAAGGATATAGCGATTTTAGAAAAGGTAGAGAGAAGAGCCACCAAAATGGTAAAGGGGATGGAAGGATACTCCTATGAAGAAAGGCTAAAAAGGTTAGGGCTCTTTAACCTGGAAAAGAGACGGCTGAGGGGAGATATGATAGAAGTCTATAAATTAATGAACTGAGTGGAACAGGTAAACGTAGATCGATTGTTTACCTTATCAGAATATGGAAAGACTAGGGGACATGCAATGAAGCTACAGGGTAAACTATTTAAGACTAATAAAAGAAAATATTTTTTCACTCAACGTGTAATCAAACTCTGGAATTTGTTACCGGAGGATGTAGTAAATGCTGTTAGTGTAGCTGGGTTTAAAAAAGGTTTGGACAAGTTCCTGGAGGAAAGGTCCATAAACCATTATTAAGAAGTGACCGAAGATATCAATGCTTGACCCAGTACAAGCATTGTGGAATTTGTGTCTCTTGGGGAAACTGCTAGGTACATATGACCTAGATTGGCCACTGTTGGAAACAGAATACTGGGCTTGATGGACCTTGGTCTGACCCAGTATGGCATATCTTATGTTCTTATGTTATGTTCACTGTAGCTTTATTGAATGTCCTCTAGTCTTTCTACTTTTCGATCTACGTTAACCCGTTCCACTCCATTCATTAATTTATAGACCTTTTTTATATCTCCCCTAAGTCATCTCTTTTCCAAGTTGAAGAGCCCTAATCCTTTAAGTCTTTGCTCATAGGGGTATCCTTCCATTTCCTTTGCCATTTTGGTGGCTCTGCTGTGAACCTTTTCTAATTCTGCTATATCCTTTTTAATAAACGGCAACCAGAATTGCACACAATATTTAGTGTGGTTGCACCATGGAACGATACAGAGGCGTTATAATATTCTTGTTTTGATTCTCTATTCTATTTCTTATGATTCCTAGCATTCTATTTGCTTTCTTGGCCACCGATGCACACTGGGCAGAGAGTTTCAACATGTTATCAACAATGATGCCTAAATCTTTTTCCTGGTTAGTGGTTTCTAAAGTGATACTTTGCATCGTATAACCAAAGTTTGGTTTGATCTTTCCTAGGTGTATAACTTTGCACTTGTCCACATTAAATTTCATCTGCCATTTGAATGCCCAGTCTTCCAATTTATCAAGGTCCTCTTGCAATTTTTCACAATCCTCTTGGGGTTTAACAATTTTGAATAATTTTGTGTCATCTGCAAATTTGATCACCTCACTCATTATTCCCATTTCCAGGTCATTTATGAATATGTTAAAAAGCAGTGGGCCCAGCACAGATCCTTGCAGTATTCTACTATTTACTTTTCTCCATTGAGAAATGTGTCCATTGAGCCCTACTCTCTGCTTTCTGTTTTTTAAGCAGTCCTTGATCAACAATACTACACTGCCTCCAATCCCATGACTTTTTAATTTTGCCAAGAGTCTCTCATGAGGGACCTTGTTAAAGGCTTTCTGAAAATCCAAACATACTACATCAACTGGCTCACTTTTGTCTACCTGTTTATTCACACTTTCAAAAAAAATAACAGATAAGTAAGACAAGACTTTCCTTTGCTAAATCCATGTTGGCTTTCTCCCATTAAACAACAACTATATACATGATCAGCAATTTTATTCTTTATCATAGTTTCTACCATTTTGCCAGGTATTGATGTCGAGCTCACTAGTCTGTAGTTTCTCGGATCACCCCTGGAACCTTTTTTAAATATTGGAGTTACATTGGTCATTCTCCCCTCCTGTGGTACTACAGTTGATTTTAATGAGAGTTCACAGATTACTAATAGTGAGTCTGCAATCTCATATTTCAGTTCTTTCAATACCCTTGGATGTATACCATCTAGTACAGGTGATTTGCTAACTCTTCAAAATATCAAATAGTTGTATTACATATTCCCAGTTTATCGATATTTATTTCAATTCTTTATATACCATTTTAGGCACAGTTAAACTCCCTACATCTTCTTCAGTAAAGATTGAAGCAAAGAATTCATTCGGTCTCTCCACTATGGCCTTGTCCACACTTAGTGCCCCTTTTATGCCTCTATTATCCAATGATCCAACTGACTCTCTCACAGGGTTTTTGCTATGAATATACTTGAAAAAGTTTATATTATGCATTTTTGCTTCCATGGCTAGCTTTTTTTCAAATTCTCTCTTTGCCTATCTTATCAGTGCCTTGCATTTAACTTGCCAATGCTTATGTTGTTTCCCGTTCTCGTCATATGGCTCCTTTTTCCATTTCCTGAAAGATGCTTTTTTGGCAGCAACAGCCTCTCTGATCTCACCTTTAAACCATGTTTGTAGTTTTTTGGCCTTCTTTCCACTTTTATTAAAGCATGGAAGCGTGTTCTGGGCTTCCAAGATAATACGTTTAAACAATGTCCATGCTTTATGTAAATCTTTAACCATTGCAGCTGCTCCTTTTTTCTCTGAACTATTTTCCTCATTTTATCATTGTCTCACTTTTGAAAGTTAATTAGTAGTACGGTGGATTTCCTTGCCATCCTTCTTTCATTTATTAAATCATAAGAACATAAGAACATAAGATATGCCATACTGGTCAGACCAAGGTCCATCAAGCCCAGTATTCTGTTTCCAACAGTGGCCAATCTAGGTCATACGTACCTAGCAGTTTCCCCAGGAGACACAAATTCCACAATGCTTGTACTGGGTCAAGCATTGACATCTTCGGTCACTTCTTAATAATGGTTTATGGACCTTTCCTCCAGGAACTTGTCCAAACCTTTTTTAAACCCAGCTACACTAACAGCCTTTACTACATCGTCCGGTAACAAATTCCAGAGTTTGATTACACGTTGAGTGAAAAAATATTTTCTTTTATTAGTCTTAAATAGTTTACCCTGTAGCTTCATTGCATGTCCCCTAGTCTTTCTATATTCTGATAAGGTAAACAATCGATCTACATTTACCCGTTCCACTCCGTTCATTAATTTATAGACTTCTATCATATCTCCCATCAGCCGTCTCTTTTCCAGGTTAAAGAGCCCTAACCTTTTTAGCTTTTCTTCATAGGAGTATCCTTCCATCCCCTTTACCATTTTGGTGGCTCTTCTCTCTACCTTTTCTAAAATCGCTATATCCTTTTTAAGATACGGCGACCAGAATTGCACACAATATTCAAGGTGCGGTCTCACCATGGAACGATATAGAGGCATTATAATATCTTTTGTTTTATTTTCCATTCCTTTCGTTATCATACCTAGCATTCTATTTGCTCTCTTGGCCGCCGCTGCACACTGGGCCGAGGGTTTTAACATGGTATCCACAATGACGCCTAAATCAAATGCAATCATGCTATGATCCCTATTGCCAAGTGGCCCCAACACCATTATCACTTGCACCAGGTCCTGTGTTCCACAAAGGACTAGGTATAAAATAGTTTCCCCTCTAAACAGTATTTGAACCAGTAGTTCCAAGAAGCAGCCATTTATTTCATCTAGAAACTTTCTTTCTAGCATGTCCTGCTGTGACATTGACCCAGTCAATAGCAGGGTAATTGAAATCACCCATTATTACTGTGCTGTAAATTTTTTTAGCTTCCCTGATTTCTTTCAGCTTTTCATCATCCATCTATTCATTCTAGCCAGGCGGTCTGTAGTACATCCCAATTGCCATTGCCTTCCCCTTTTTACATGGAATTTCTATGAACAGAGATTCTACAGCATATTTTGTTTCCTACAAAACTTTAATCCTATGGGTCTCAATGCCCTCTCCAGCATAGAGCGCAACCCCTCCACCAATTTGATCTACTGTACCATTGCGATATATTTTGTACCCAGGTATCACAGTGTCCCATTGGTTGTCCTCCTTCCACCTGGTCTCTGAGATACCAATCATATCTAACCTCTCATTTAGAACTTTATATTTTAAATCTCCCATCTTAGTTTTTAGAATTCTATTATTTGCATAAAGAAATTTTAGAGGTTGTAGTTCATTCATATTGATCTGGTTATCAGTTGATATGGGTAATTTGGAATCTTTCAGCTCTGTACTTAAAGGCATCTGGGTTACTTTTATCTTTATTGGAACCTCTCTGTTGAGATGCCCTAACTTCCCTCTTTTCCTAATATCCTTCAAGGATTCATCCTTCTGAAACATGCGCTCTTGCGTGATTGTCAACTTCCCCTATTATCTAGTTTAAAAGCTGTTCTATCTCCTTTTTAGAGGCTAATGCCAGCAGCCTGGTTCCATCCCAGTTAAGGTGGAGCAAATCCCTTCAGAAAAACCTCTTCCTTCCCCAGAATGTTGCCCAGTTTCTAATAAATCCAAAACCCTCTTCTATGGACTATTGTCTCATCCACTCATTGAGACTCCAGAGCTCTGCCTGCCTTTTGGGTCCTGAGCTTGGAACAGGAAGAATTTCAGAGAATGCTACCCTGGATGTTCTGGGTTTTCAACTTCCTACCTAAAAGCCTAAATTTGGCCTCCAGAACCTCCCTCCCACATTTTCCTATGTCATTGATACCAACATGTACTAAGATAGCAGATCCCTTCCCAGAGCTACCTAAAATCTTGTCTAAGTGGCATGTGAGATCTGCTACCTTCACACCAGGCAGGCATGTTACCAGGCCATCTTCATGTCCACCAGCCACCCTGCTATCTATATGCCTACTGATTGAATCACCCACTATAATAGCCATCCTAACCCTGGCCCTGGATAAACCTCCTCGGTGCGAGAGGATTTTACATCTCATGGTAGACAGGTCCTAGCTACAGGATCACTTCCTTCCTCAGCAAAGTGATGTTCTCCTTTCACGTGACCTCTCTCCTCCATGGCAACTGAGAAGCTGTCAGACTGGAGGTGGGGCTTCAAAACTATGTTCCTGTAGGTCTCATCTATGTACCTCTCTGACTTCCTTATGTCTTCCAAGTCTGCTACTGTAGACTCCAGAGATCGTATTCATTCCCTGAGGACAAAAAGCTCCTTGCACCTAGTGCACACATAAGATCTCTCACCAAATGGGAGAAAATCATACATTTGACACTGAATGCAAAAGACTGGATAATCCCCGTCTCGCTACTGGACTGCTGTCTGCATCTTAGTTTGCAAGTTTGTTTAGCTATTTAAGTTGTTGGAAGTTACTAAAGATACTTATACTAATAAAGCTATACCAAATAAGTTTAAGGGGCTTTGTTGACCTCAAGATTAATTAATTATAGGGCCTTAATTCATCTTGGTGAGGATAACCAGCTGAACCTGAAAGTGAATTTGAATACCCTCCCCCTTTAATAGGTCAAATACCATATAAAACTAAGATTATCCCTGGGGTAGATGGAAGAGAATTAACACTTAGTAAAGGCTGGCTTGCTAAACATTCCCCCACTCGCCAGAACCTTAGATTTTAACTGCAAAAATTCATGCTCTCCTCCTTCCAATCAGCCATTGCGCTTTTCAAACAAATTTACTTCCTCAATCTGACTAACTCTCTTTCCTCTAATCCTCGTCGTCTCTTTAGCACACTCAATTCTCTCCTCAGTGTGCCTCCACCCCGATTCCTCCCTCCCTTTCTGCCCAAACCTTGACTAACTACTTCCATGACAAAATCCACACAATCACCCTCCAGTTCCCCCCCCCCCTCTTCCTCCCCTATTTCCCATTTCTCCCCTCCCCAAACTTCTGCCACCCTTTCTTCCTTCCTATGGTCTCTAACAAGGAAATGTCACTCCTTCTCTCTTTCTCCAAACCTACTACCTGTTCTTCTGACCCCCTCCCCACCCACCTCCTTAGCTCCATCTTTTCATTTATTGTCCCTTCTATTTCTCATATTCTTAACCTCTCTCTCTCCACTGCTACTTTCCCTTCTGTTTTCAAGCATGCTGTGGTTACACCCCTCCTCAAAAATCCTTCACTTGATCCCACTTGTCCTTCTATCGTCTGTCGCCCCCACCTGGTTGGGTATATAGCCCGGTACCAGGGTGAGTCGCCTTTTTACCTTGAATAAGTTTTTCCCTCAAAATGGCCGCCAGGAGGGCTGCTGGGAGTTGTAGTATTTTACTTATTTAGGCAAAGGAATTGTAGTCAAGTGGTCAGGCGAAAACAGAGAAATTTATTTATATCTTCAGGGGTCCCAATATATATATATACAGGATTCGAATGGGAAACAAAAATAGGATACTTGTTCCAACGCAAAAGCTTTTAACTTTCAATAATGTAAGCACAACGCTGCCTGGGTTTAACAAATGCAGCTTCTTCAAACTTAAGCTTCGTAAAACTTCTTTCTTACAAAAACAACATTTCTTAAAGCAAAAACAGCTTTTAAAAAAATTGTCCACTGACTGTTTCCTTCAGCTTTTAGCTTCACACGATATCAGTTGAGACAATAGCATTCAGCTGTTTCCCCCTGCCGTGCCTTTCACACAGGTTAGGTTTCTTTCATGACATTCATACTTCAGACAGCTTTTAAAGTTTAGCATTCTTCTGAGTCAGCTGCTTTGCAATAAGCACATTGCATTTCACACGGGTTATCCTCAAAACAGTCTCCAATTTCCATCTCCTCGATGCTATCCCCTTCACACTTCTCATAGGGTACCTGTCTGGAGAGCTGACTGTTTTCTCTCTGAATCATATCATTGAGCTTTTTGAGTAGAACCTTCTTCTGTCCTAACTCCTCTGCAAGCTGAGCATATTGATAGTCAGTTAAAATATCCCTCTTTCCCTTAGGGTTTAACTGATAGCTAGAATTAGCCTTTATCTCTGGAGCTAATTCTCTTAAACATTTTATAGGCAGGAACTGGGGAGGACACACTTGCCTTAAGTCAGGAGTATTCAGCAATTCTCCTTTCTCCTGGTATAAGTCACGTTGCCTTCCATCTACAGAGACTTTCCTGGGTTGAAACAGCCTTTCTTTCAGCTGGGACTGCCTTGGAGTCTTTCCAATCAGTTCCCCCTGTTCACCTGGAAGCTTGAGCTCAGCAGCCCTTGTATCTCTTAAGGTTACTGGCTGGCTTCTGCCCTGGCTGTAACTCTTCCCGGAGCTGCAAATAGAATTGGCACCATCTCTTTCTCTCCAGCTGCCTTCTCCCCAATGGTCAGCATCAGCTCCAGCTTTTTCTCCTCCCTCAGCTGCTCTCTCTGACTTTCTAAAAGCCAGCGTTTTAAACTGCTTTCCTTTCTGTGCCACGCCTTGCTCCCAGCACACGTGAGAAGAGTCAGGCTTCTCTCTAACCCTGACGTGCTGCTGTGGGCGGGGCTTAAGGGTGACTGTGTTGTGAGTCAGAGACTCCTGGTTACCGGGGAAACCCTGAATGCTTTCGTTTTTAAAGGTACAGGGCTCATTTTCCTGTGTATCCATAGCCTCAATAGTGGTTTCCTCACCACATATTCCCCTTCTTAAGACATTACGAGCTGGGGTGCAACTGTCATCACAGCCCGTAATTCTCCTACAATCATCATTCTGAGCGTCTTCGTATGCGCCCCTAGATAACGCATCTGCGTTCTGGTGGAGTTTTCCTGCTTAGTGTACTATCTGAAAATCAAAGGCCTGTAGAGCCATGTACCACCTGGTCAACCTAGAGTTATGGTCTTTCATTTGCCCCAGCCATTTTAACGGGGCATGATCAGTCATGAGCAGGAACTTTCTGCCGGCCAGGTAGAATTTTAGGGAGTCCACCGCCCATTTTACTGCTAGGCACTCCCGTTCAATGGTGGAATAATTCCTTTCCGCGGGTGACAATTTTCGGCTGAGGAAGAGTACTGGATGCTCCACACCCTCTTGCTTCTGGGAGAGCACCGCTCCCAGGCCGGTTTCCGAAGCATCAGTCTGTAGGATAAACGGGAGACTGAAGTCCACGCCTCTCAACACCGGCGCTGTACACAGCTCTTCCTTTAGCTGCTCAAAGGCTTTTTCGGCCTCCTCGGTCCATCGGAGCTGATTCGGCCTATTCTTTCTCAGCATATCAGATAGAGGCAAGCTTTTTTCCGCAAACCTTGCCACGAATCTTCTGTAGTAACCTACCAGACCAAGGAAACTACGCAATTGTTTCTTATTGGTAGGCTGCGGGAAGGTCCGAACGCTCTCAACTTTGCTCAACAGAGGTTTTACCATGCCCTGTCCCACTAAGTGCCCCAGATACTTCACTTCTTGGGCCCCAAACATGCATTTCGCTGGATTCAGAGTCAGGCCAGCCTCCCTCATTGCCTGTAGGACGGCCTTCACCTGAGCCATATGCTGATCCCATCTGGCACTATGGATCACCACGTCGTCCATATATGCCGTCGCGTACTTTTGATGTGGTCTGAGTACTATATCGACGAGTCGCTGGCACGTGGCTGCTGCTCCGTGAAGGCCGAAAGGCATCCTTCGAAATTGGAACAACCCCTGCGGAATGCTGAACGCAGTTTTCTGGCGAGATTCCCGGGTTAGTGGAATCTGCCAGTAACCTTTCGTCATATCGAGTGTTGTTAGGTACCGGGCCTGACCTAATTTGTCCAGAAGCTCCTCTATGCGAGGCATGGGATAGGTATCGAACTTCGAAATAGCGTTGATCTTGCGGAAATCAATGCAGAATCTAAGCGAGCCATCCGGTTTCGGAACCAGCACTACCGGGCTGTTCCATGGACTCCTTGATTCTTCAATCACGCCAAGATCCAACATCTCCTTGACCTGATCCATTACCTCCTGCTTCTTCGCCTCGGGGAGCCTATATGGCCGCTGCCGTATCACTTCACCCGGGGGAGTCAGGATCTCGTGCGCGACGAGCCTGGTTTCGCCTGGTACTGGCGTTAAAACGTCCGAGAAACTGTTAATCAGACCGTTCAACTCTTGCCTCTGGAACCATGAAAGGCCCTCGGCGACCCGGGGTTCAGGCTTCTCCTGACAGTCAGTTAACTGAGGTCCGAAGTCCTCCTCCATTCTTTCTTCCACAGTTGCCGCCAACCCTTGCCGATCTGCAAGTCCCGAGGAACCAAAGCCCTGTGTTCCCCGCATCGATGTTGACAGCATATCCACTTCCTCCAAAGGGGGAAAGGCTACTCGTTCCAGAATAATTCGGGCAATGCGGTCACCCACATTCACCTGAAAATCTTCAGACCCAAAATTGAATAGCAAGACCTTTACTGCCCCTCTGTAATCGGGGTCCACGACGCCCGCACCCACGTCCAGGAAGTGCTTCACCGCGAGGCCCGAGCGTGGTGCAATTCTTCCATAGCACCCTGGTGGAATCTCCATCTGAATCGCGGTATTTACCAAGGCCTTCCCATGCTTTGGGACGCGTACCTCTTCGGCACTATACAAGTCTAGACCTGCTGCCTGAGGGGTGGCCCTCTTTGGTGGTCGTGCCTCTGGACTCATTCTACAAAAACGGAGGACAAAGACAGGTTTCTTAGGAGACTCCTCCTTAGGTAAGTGTGGGTTCCCCTTTCCACCTTTCCCAAACAAAGGTCTATATATCGCTATGGCCGTGCCCGCCTTTGACTTCCTGGTTTTATCTATTGGGGCTGTCCCTGAAGCCTCGTGAGAGGGCAAAACCTGTGCTTTTCCCTCTAGGGGCTGTTGGGCTTGGGACTGGGCTCTTGTGGAAACCAACCCTTTCTTAACACCCAACCCTTGCTGCACACCTCGTTGAAATTGGGGCCAGTCCCTCCCGAGCACTACTTCCTGTGGTAATCGGGGAACAATGGCAACAGGGACCTCCCTTTCAATCCCTAACGCTTTTATCCGGACATAGTAAACGGGATATGTAGACGCCTTGCCGTGAACACATCTAATGTTTACCGTGCCCGTGGGCGCATGGGGTGTCTTTAAACCTGGGGGTGCTAACTTACGCCATAAGCGTTTAGAAAGCATAGACTGATCTGAGCCCGAATCAAGTAATTCTTTTACTGGTTGGCCTTGCACCGTAACGTCTAGCAAGAAGCCTTCCCCAGCCTTACCGGGTTCACTTAACACTAAGGCTGTCTTCATTTTACAATCACGCAGCAAATGTTGTTCACTGCCACACTGATAACATGCACGCTTTACTTGCATCCTTCTACTGGTGGGAACACATGCACTCTTCACATATCCAACCTAGCTACCGACATCTTAGCACAAGCTACAGACTTATCCTTAGCTAAGGCATCAGCTTCTAGGAACCGCTCTGACATTACTATAGCCTCCTGTGTATTTTTACAACCTTGTAACATAAGAAATTTTTGCATTCCCTCCGGAATTGCTGCCAAGTACTGCTCTAGAACAAGCTCATCAATCAGAGTCTCCACTGATTTATGCTCTGGCTCTAGCCACTTAACTACCAGCGTCTTTAGCCGGTGATAGAGCGCTCGTGGTGTCTCATCTACACGTAGCTTAGCGCTTCTTAACTGGCGGCGATAGACTAAAGGGGTTAGGCCCAGCCTATCCTTTATAGCCTTTTTGACCTCAAAATAGTCATTGGCCAAAGTAGCGGGGATGGTTTGGTAGGTGGCTAACGCTTCTCCCGATAGTGAGACAGCCAACCTTACCGCCCACTGCCCTTGTGGCCACTTGGCTATTTGAGCTACCTTTTCAAATGCATCTAGGAAAGCATGTATACTTTCCCCATCTTTTAGCTGTCCAAAGCTAAGGGCCTCTTTGGACCCGAGTCCAAAGGTATGGGCTAATCCCAGTCCTGAGAAACTCGTGGCAACTGGATCAGGCTCTGGTGGTTTCCTACTTTCCTTTAGCCAGGCCTCCATTAGGTCTACCAATGGCTTCTGTTGAGCTTGTAGTCGAACGGCCGCTCTCTCCTGGAGCTCCAACGACAGCTCTTTTTGACGGTCGAATTGCGAGGCCATCCACGTAAGGATTTCTTTCGTCTCCATAGTCATCGTCTTCCTGTATGGACGAGAAAAAAAAAAGACAAACCACCCAAGTGTGGCACCCAACACTAGGTGTATTCTCCCTCTACCTGCTACCACTGCCCCCACTCAGTACCAGTATCCTTAACTTCCCCAGTTAAATACCGTGTACCTGGTACTGGTGGTGTGTCTCACTCAGCAGCAGTGTAGGGTCTCGACAGGACCTTGGACTCTCCGGTTTGCACGAGCTCCGGCTCTCCGTCTTAGCCGCTCGCAGCTCTCACCGATGTCCTCCCGTCGAGTTCTGGAACAGGCTGTGTACTTTTCTTATGCGTAGGTGTATTCCACTCCCAATCCTAAACAACTACGCCACTCTGTCGCCCCCACCTGGTTGGGTATATAGCCCGGTACCAGGGTGAGTCGCCTTTTTACCTTGAATAAGTTTTTCCCTCAAAATGGCCGCCAGGAGGGCTGCTGGGAGTTGTAGTATTTTACTTATTTAGGCAAAGGAATTGTAGTCAAGTGGTCAGGCGAAAACAGAGAAATTTATTTATATCTTCAGGGGTCCCAATATATATATACAGGATCCGAATGGGAAACAAAAATAGGATACTTGTTCCAACGCAAAAGCTTTTAACTTTCAATAAGGTAAGCACAATGCTGCCTGGGTTTAACAAATGCAGCTTCTTCAAACTTAAGCTTCGTAAAACTTCTTTCTTACAAAAACAACATTTCTTAAAGCAAAAACAGCTTTTAAAAAAATTGTCCACTGACTGTTTCCTTCAGCTTTTAGCTTCACACGATATCAGTTGAGACAATAGCATTCAGCTGTTTCCCCCTGCCGTGCCTTTTCACACAGGTTAGGTTTCTTTCATGACATTCATACTTCAGACAGCTTTTAAAGTTTAGCATTCTTCTGAGTCAGCTGCTTTGCAATAAGCACATTGCATTTCACACGGGTTATCCTCAAAACAGTCTCCAATTTCCATCTCCTCGATGCTATCCCCTTCACACTTCTCATAGGGTACCTGTCTGGAGAGCTGACTGTTTTCTCTCTGAATCATATCATTGAGCTTTTTGAGTAGAACCTTCTTCTGTCCTAACTCCTCTGCAAGCTGAGCATATTGATAGTCAGTTAAAATATCCCTCTTTCCCTTAGGGTTTAACTGATAGCTAGAATTAGCCTTTATCTCTGGAGCTAATTCTCTTAAACATTTTATAGGCAGGAACTGGGGAGGACACACTTGCCTTAAGTCAGGAGTATTCAGCAATTCTCCTTTCTCCTGGTATAAGTCACGCTGCCTTCCGTCTACAGAGACTTTCCTGGGTTGAAACAGCCTTTCTTTCAGCTGGGACTGCCTTGGAGTCTTTCCAATCAGTTCCCCCTGTTCACCTGGAAGCTTGAGCTCAGCAGCCCTTGTATCTCTTAAGGTTACTGGCTGGCTTCTGCCCTGGCTGTAACTCTTCCCGGAGCTGCAAATAGAATTGGCACCATCTCTTTCTCTCCAGCTGCCTTCTCCCCAATGGTCAGCATCAGCTCCAGCTTTTTCTCCTCCCTCAGCTGCTCTCTCTGACTTTCTAAAAGCCAGCGTTTTAAACTGCTTTCCTTTCTGTGCCACGCCTTGCTCCCAGCACACGTGAGAAGAGTCTCTCTAACCCTGACATGCTGCTGTGGGCGGGGCTTAAGGGTGACTGTGTTGTGAGTCAGAGACTCCTGGTTACCGGGGAAACCCTGAATGCTTTCGTTTTTAAAGGTACAGGGCTCATTTTCCTGTGTATCCATAGCCTCAATAGTGGTTTCCTCACCACACGTCCCATCTCTCTCCTTCCTTTCGTCTCTTGAGCATGCAGTCCATCACCGTTGTCTTGGTTTCCTCTCCTCTCATACCCTCTTGGATCCTTTACAATCCAGCTTCCGTCCCTTACACTCCACTGAAACTGCTCTTACTAAGGTCTCAAATGATTTGTTCTTGGCAAAGTCCAAAGGCTTTTACTCTGTCCTCATTCTTCTTGATCTCTCTGCTGTCTTCGACACTATTGACCATAACCTTCTTCTTATCACCCTATCCTCACTTGGATTCAAAGACTCTGTACTATCTTGGTTCTCTTCCTATCTATCCCATCACTCTTTTTTTTTTTTTTTTTTTTTAACTTTATTTTCATTTTGGAACATCGAAACAAAAGGACATACAGAATAGAAGAACATGAACAAATAATATTATACAATCACGGACAGTAAACCCCCACCACCCCCCTCCTCCCCTGCTTCTTCTCTGGGATACGTAACAATCCAGTATCGGGTGTGTATACACATTACTATCTTTTGAGATAATATAATTATCTGCAACATGATGAGTGTAGCTATACGGCTATATTGGAGCATCTGGCAATCTGAACATAGTCATTAAGCATCTGCCACTTAGACAAGTGAGAGCAGTCCTGAACCTGGAATGCCATCCGACGAGGTATCTGCTCATATGTACTATATAAGCAGACAGAATTCCACCATTCGGTAAAAGTTAGGCGGGAGCCATTCTTCCAATTTTCCGTGACTAAGCAAACAGCCATACCCAACATAAAATCCAGGAGGAAGCGGCCTGTCTTGGGAAGAGAGGGGATCCCCGCCACAGAGCGGAGCCCCACAATCTTCCAAGAAAGGGGCTCCCGGAAGTGTAGGATACCTTGTATCCGGTCCCAAACCCGCCCCCAATATTGCTGTAGTGCTGGACATTCATAGATAACATGGGCGAAGGTACCCACCACTGTATGGCATGACCAACATCGATAGCTTGTATTGACATTCCATTTGGCCATCTTCTCAGGAGTATAAAAGCATCTGTGGGCAAAATAGAAGAGCGTTTGAGTGACAGAGGCGGATCTAGAGACCCGCACCACTTTGCTCCAGACTATCTTCCATTGCTGGGGAGTTAAAGTGATGTGCAATTCGCGCTCCCATGCCTGCTGGGCCCTAGGGGTGTCCCTGCCTGGACTATGAGTGAGTATTTTATAAAAGTTAGATGCCACCCCTGGTAGACTCCCGATACAATGAATCACCTCTGACAGCCCTTCCACGCTAGTATCAGAGCGCGGAATGACTCGAGCGCCTTTAAGGCAATGTTGGAGCTGCACCCATTGAAAGTAATATTTCGCTGGTAGACCAAATTCCGTTTGTAAAGCATTAAAGGTTTTCCAGCGATCCCCAGCAAACAGCTGCTTAGGTGTCCAAATCCCCCTGGAGTACCAGGGTCTCCATGCTATCGTTTTTTTGTTAATTTGAAATCGAGAGTTATGCCATATCGGGAGATGGTCCAGGGGGCACGCCTGCGGACCCAGAGATTGAATGAGGGCATTAAAGGCCACTAGAGTGTCTACAACCATTGGTGAATGGCGGGAGTCTGAATGATGGCACATTCCGGGGAAGTAGGCCAGCGGAACTGGTCCACTAAGCTCTTCTTCAATATCTAGCCACACCGGGCGGCCTGCTGCCGGGGTATCCAACCAACGGGCACCTTGCTTTAAGAGAAAGGCTTTATGATATTTGAGAAAATCTGGAAATCTAGCTCCTCCTCTCGCTTTATCAGATTGCAAGTGTTTTTTAGCTATCCTGGGTGTTTTACCCTGCCATAAATAACGGATAAGAAGGCCTTCTATATCTTTGTAGATGTGTCGGGGCAGTAAACATGGTAGCATTTCGAGAATGTAGTTCACTTTAGGAACTATCATCATTTTCACTGTTTCCAAGCGGCCCCACCATGTAAGGGTTAGTGGAGACCACCGATTGGTAAGTTCACGGACTTTGGAGATTATCGCCTTGGCGTTGAAGCTAATAGTGTCCTCTAAAGGATAGCAATAATAGACCCCTAGATATTTCACCATACTATGCTGCCAGAGAAAGGGAAAGGCTTGCATGTCGGCCGCATGTACCCGGTGGTTAAGTGGGAAAGCAACCGATTTGGTCCAGTTGATCTTATAGCCCGAGAGCTGCGAATACCTGTCTAGTAATTCTAAGACTACTGGGACCGAGTCCAAAGTTATAAAAAGCATAAGATCATCTGCATAAGCGGAGAGTTTGATCTCTCTGTGTCTAAAGGGGGCACCTCGGATGTCTGCGGACTGCCTAAGTAACAGGGCTAGAGGTTCGAGCGCTAAGTCAAAGAGCAGAGGAGATAGGGAGCACCCTTGGCGTGTACCTCTTTGAAGGCTGAATGGCTGAGATTTGATAGCATTCACACATATACTGGCTGTGGGTTCGGCATACATGACTTGAAGAAACCGGAGAAAGCCCTCCCCAAAGCCGTACCAACGGAGAACAGCAAATAAGAAGGGCCATTCTAGACGGTCGAAGGCTTTCTCGGCGTCTAGGGAGAGGCCAACTAGTGGTAGATCTAGGCTTGCAGCATTAGTCAAAACATGGCATAAAGTCCTAGCGTTGTCGGCAGTGGATCCTCCGGGTATAAAACCACATTGATCAGGGTGGATTAGTGTAGACATTTGGTCAGATAGTCGAGAGGCTAAGATAGTCGCAAAAATTTTAAAGTCTGCGTTAAGAAGGGAGATTGGGCGGTAGTTAGCTGTTAACAGCGGATCCCTCCCTTCTTTTTCAAATACTACCACATTCGCCGCCGAAAAGGATCCCAAGCAAGATGTGTCTTCAACCAGAGCAGTGAAATAAAGTTTTAGGTGGGGGGCTAGATCAGCACTGAACGTTTTATAAAATTCGGCCGGAAGACCGTCAGGGCCTGCGGCGCGTCCCGAGGCCACACGTTTAAGGGCAGAGTGAATTTCATTAGTAGAGAAGGGTTTATCCATCGCAACCCTATCCTCTTCAGAGAGGGTCGGCCGTTGGATTCCGGATAATAATCGCTCAAAAGCCTCTGACGTGAAGTCACATTCTGAGTTATAAAGACGAGTATAAAAATCCCGGAAAAGCTCTACTATCTCTGTATTATTTGTCACTATGTCCCCTCCTACCGGGTTTCGGAGAGCCGCTACCCATTTGGCTTCTTTTTGACCTTTCAAGGCATTAGCTAAGAGTCTACCAGCACGGTTGCTTTCCCGATAGTACATCCCTTGCTGCGATGCGATATTTTTAGAAGCTGCAGCAGACAGGATTGAGTTATATTGAAAGCGTAGGCGTTGCAATCGTAACAACACACAAGGATCAGTGCGGGAAGTAAGAACCCGTTCCCCAGTTTTAATTTGTTGCTCTAATATTAATAACTGTTGCTTACGCTGTTTCCCCAGGCGAATTTGATAGCTAGTAATGGTTGCACGAATGGCAGCTTTAAAGCCCTCCCACCAAGCCCAGCCCATGGTATCATGTGGTAAGTTAAAATGGAAATAGTCCTGAATGGCGGCCCGAATGTCTAACTGAAACTCTTGTTGCTCTAGCAGGGTCCTATCAAAAAAACAATTTCCCGGATTCCCACTGGGCAGGTTAGCGTGCAACTGGAAGGAAATGGCAGCATGGTCTGAGATATGTAAGGGTGAATCATCGCTGTGTCTACCTGAGATACCAGCACTTTAGATATTAGGAAAAAATCTATTCTGGACTGTGATAGATGGGGGGGAGAATAGAAGGTAAATTCCAGTTCAGCAGGATGCAACAATCTCCAAAGATCCACTAAAGCGAGATCTTTGATCAAGGAGGTGAGTGTGAGGGAGCTCTTGGGCAGGCCACTCGTTCTAGGCGGTTGCCTGTCTATCAGAGGATCGACGACTTGATTAAAGTCGCCACCTATTATCAGTGAGGTGCTAGCAGAGGCCTGCGCAACCTGAGCAATGGTAGCAAAAAAGGCAGGATTATCCACATTGGGGGCATATATACATATACATGTTAGTTCAAGGTGTCCAATTTTAAGATGGACGCGGGACCATCTGCCCTCCGTGTCAGAGCTAGTGGCAATAATGGTGACAGGCAAGGATTTCCTCACCAGAATAGCTACCCCACATTTCTTAGAAACAGCCGGAGAGTAGGCAGCTACCATGTAAGGTTTAATATTGAGTTTCAGAGTTTCGGTAGAATTTAAGTGCGTTTCCTGAAGAAAAACCAGATCCGCCTTTTCATGACTCAAATAACTAAGGATTTTCTTTCTTTTAATCGGGTTGTTGATTCCCTTTACGTTCAATGAAAAAACCTTACATAGGGCCATAAGATATTGTCATACATTTGAAGTAAAAGCGCAGGCGAGTATGGAATATATACCACATCTGTACAGCTATATCATACACATCAATTAAGATACCAGATACACCCCATATGAGAAAACAAGCACCGAAGTGCCCCAGAGAAGAAGCATAACCCCAAATATAAATGGCGACCATATGTCTGCGGGAGGAGGCCCAAGAGAGTGCGATTGTAATAGTTGAACCCTTCTGTTATTATAGTCTCCGATCTCCACCGAAGTAGCTGTGGGCATGATAGAACAGGGCCATCAAGGCTAGTGAAAGCCAAGGCTGTGAATTGCCAAGGCAGTCTCTAAGGTAGAGAGCGTCCGAAAACAGTATGGCGGGTTTTACCAATATAAGGTCAATTAGCTAAGTGTTCCTTGGATCAACGCATCTGATCTGCCTCTTTGGACTCCAAAAATTCCGCAAGTAATTCAGGATCATCAAATGTTCTGGTCTGGTTGTGCAGCGTTACCCTGAGTTTAGCCGGGTACATCAGGCCATAGCGAGCTTGCAGTTGTTGTAGCCTCGGTCGAAATTCCAGGAATCGCTTTCTACGATCAACCGTGGGCTTAGCCAAATCAGGAAAGAAGGATATCCGGTGGCCCTCAAACTCGATGGGGCCTTTTGCGCGAGCGGCATTCAGAATTTGCTCAACATGTTGGTATCTTAAGAGCCGAAAGATAATAGGCCGCGGGGTCTTCCGATTGAGCGCCATATTTGAGGGCACTCGATGAGCCCGGTCAATCTCCAGGTCTTTAGCAAATGTGATCCGAAGTAGGGAAGGAAGCGCCTTACTAAGAAACTCCTTCATGTCTCCTGACTCAGCTCCCTCCGGTATGCCCACGAGCCGTATGTTATTGCGGCGGGCCCGATTGTTGCCATCTTCCACTTCTTTCTGAAGGGCCCGTATCTGGCGCTCTACTTTGTCAAGTTTCGCCAACCGGACCGTGTGTGAGTCCAGTATGCCTGCCATTTTGTCTTGTCGTAGGGAGAGCCCTTCAAGTTTGCTTTGCAGTATGCCGAAATCTTCACGCAGCGCTCGGAGTGACTCCCCGTTGGATTGCACCAGGTCTTTTACCCCTCGTATTTCAGTGAGGATCTCCTGCTGCATCTCGGGACCTTCCCGAGGTGCGGGCTGCTTCTGCGGAGACGGGGGCTCGGTTTTGGAGCGTTTACCATGGGAATTCATTGGGGTCCCGAAATCTAGACGTGCTGGTTTGGTCCCCGCCATCACCCCAAGGTACCCCGGTAGAGTCAAAGCAATATTCAGAATTAAAACGGTTCAAAATTCAGGAGTCTTGGTAGGCCTCTCGGGAGCCTCAGCGCTATGCGACTATCCCGCTGGACATCAGGCTCCGCCCCCTATCCCATCACTCTTTAAGTGTGTGCTTCGATGGCTCCTCCTCCTCTTCAACCCCTCTAGCTGTAGGAGTTCCTCAGGGTTCCGTCTTAGGTCCACTCCTCTTCTCTCTCTATACCCAATCTTTTGGCACCCTTATCTCTTCCCATGGCTTTCACTATCATCTCTATGCCGACGACTCTCAAATCTATCTTTCTGCACCTGTTATCTCTCCTGATATCCAGTCTAAGATCTCACTCTGCCTCCCTGACATTGCTGCCTGGATGTCCCACCGCCGCTTAAAACTGAACATGGCCAAAACTGAGCTTCTTATCTTTCCCCCAAATGTTTCCCCTCCTCTTTCCCATTTCTTTCTCTCTGTTGATAACTCTGTACTTTTCCCTGTTTCTTCAGCACGTAACCTTGGTGTTATCTTCGATTCCTCTCTCTCTTTCTCTTCACATATCCAGCTTATTGCTAAAACTTGTTGTTTCTTTCTATACAATATTTCCAAAATTCGCCCCTTCCTCTCTGTTGACACCACTAAATTGATTATCCACTCCTTAATCACCTCCCATCTTGATTATTGTAACGCTCTCCTTGCCAGCCTCCCTGCAATCCAACTCTTTCCTCTTCAGTCAATTCAACACTCCGCTGCTCGACTCATTTTACGCCAGTCTCATTTTTCCCACATCACTCCTCTCCTCTTGTCGCTTTCATTGGCTTCCCACCCGTCTCCATATCCAATTTAAACTTCTCCTCCTGACCTATAAATGCATTCACTCTTTTGCCCCCCAGTACCTTTCATATCTCATCTCTCCTTATACCCCCTCTCAGTTGCTTCGTTCTTCTAACAGTCTTCGTTTATCTGTGCCCTTTTCTCGTACTGCCAATTCCAGACTTTGCTCCTTCCAACTGGCAGCACCCTTTGCTTGGAATAGTCTTCCTATCTCTGTGCGCCAGGCGTCCTCCTGAGCCATTTTCAAGTCCAAACTAAAATCCCACCTCTTCACTATTGCTTTCTGTTCCTGTCTTACCCTATATTGATCTCTCTATCAACATTTGCTTACTTTGTCCTGTAAATTTTTGTTATTTGTATTATGTAACTTATTTTGTTTTCTGTCTTATTAGATTGTGAGCTCTGATGAGCAGGGACTGTCTCTCTTCTATGTTTGTACAGCGCTTTGTATGTTGCGGCACTTTATAAGTCTTTAATAATAATAATAATAATAATAATAAAAATGCATTACAGTGGAGCTGAGTAGCTTTATCTACCTGAGGAAATACCGTAATAGTCTGACCACAAAATTGAGCAGCCTTTTTAGAGAAATATAACTTCATAATATCACTGTTCTCTGTCTCCAACATAAAAGTGACCAACAAAGTTGCCCTTTTTGAAATATTTTCAAGAGAGGTTTCCAGAAATTGAGTTAAATCTAAATCATCGACATTTACAAGCTCAGCTAACTATTCCTCCAGCACCTGAGAGGCAACATTATGAGGTAAATAATATATTGAAGAAATGTGCCCACGAGAGGGTTAGGACAGCCATTATAGTTGGTGATTCGATCATTAGGCATTTAGATAGCTGGGTGGCTGGTGGACACGAGGATCGCATGGTAGCATGCCTGCCTGGTGCGAATGTAGTGGACCTCACGCGCCACCTAGACAAGGTCTTAGTTAGTGCTGGGGAGGAGTCTGCTGTCTTGGTACATGTCAGTAGCAATGACATAGCAAGTGTGGTAGGGAGGTTCTGGAGGATAAATTTAGGCTTCTAGGTAGGAAGTTGAAATCCAGAACTTCCAGGATAGCATTCTCTGAAATGCTTCCTGTTCCAAGCTCACGTGCCAAAAGGCAGGCAGAGCTCCGCAGTCTCAATGAGTGGATGAGACAATAGTCCAAAGAAGAGGGTTTTGGATTTATTAGGAACTGGGCAACATTCTGGGGAAGGGAGAGGCTTTTCTGAAGGGATTGTCTCCACCTTAACTGGGATGGAACCAGGCTGATGGTATTAACCTCTAAAAAGGAGATAGAACAGCTTTTAAACGAAACAATAGGGGAAAGTCGACAATCACCCAAGAGCGCATGGTTCAGAAGGATGAATCCATGAAGGATATTAGGAAAAGAGGGAAGTTAGGGCATCTCGACAGAGAGGTTCCAATAAAGAAAAAAGTAACCCAGATGCTCTTAAGTACAGAACTGAAGAGTGGACAACGAGGGAGGAATGGCCTGAAAGGGAGAAGTGGCTAGTGGATGGGGCAGTAGCCTCTGTCTGGAGGGACCTAGGTTCAATTTCCACTGGGCGTTAGCAGCCTCAGACTGGAAGGATTTGGGGTTTCAGTCCCACTGGCGCTCCCTGTGGCCTTGGGCAAGTCACTTAATCCACCCTTGTCTCAGGTACGATCTAAGATTGTGAGCCCTTTGGGGACAGGAAAATACATAAAACTTCCTTAACTCAATTAACAATAAGGAAATATACAATAGCCAAAAAGTAGTCCACAATGATAAAGGAGGCATCAGGAAATATACACATAAGGAAAAAAAGAAAAATCATTACATTAGCGGTGAGAGACTTATTGTTAATTGAGTATTATTTGTTTTGCTGCCAAATTTACTTTATTTACTTTCTATGAATGTAAAGGAATACTTAATAAAAGATTAAATATTAAACCTTCCTTAACTGCTTAGCTGCTAGACTCAATAGATGGTATATCAAGTAAATAAAAAACTATTAATAAAAACTATAAACGTCTAACAACTGATAGATTAATATGAATAAAATGCAATCTCTAAAATGCCTGTACACAAATGCTAGAGGTTTAAAAAATAAGATCAGAGAGCTAGAATACAGTATGTAGCACTAAATGAAAGGTTAGATATGACTGGAATCTCAGAGGGGATAAACAATGGGACACTATGATACCTGGGTACAAACTATACCACAATGATAGGGTAAATCAAATTGATGGAGGGGTTGCGCTCTGTTAGAGTGGGCATTGAGTTACATAGCATTAAAGTTTTGCAGGAAACAAACTACATTGTATAATCTCTATGGATAGAAATCACAGGTAAAAAGGGGATGGCAGTGGGGGGTGTACTCCCGAATGCCTGGTCAGAATAAACAGATGATGAAATGCTCAAATAAATCAGGGAAGAGAACAAACATTACCACAAAGTAATAATGGATGATTTCAATTACCCTGGTATCAACTGGGTCAGTGTCATTGCAGGATATGCTAAGGAAATAAAGTTTCTAGATGAAATAAATGGCTGCTTCTTGGAGCAACTGGTTCAAGAACTGACAAGAGGCGAAGCTATTTTAGACCTAGTCCTTAGTGGCATGCAGGATCTGGTGCAAGAGATAAGGGTGTTGGGGCCACTTGGTAATAGTGATCACAACAAGATTGCATTTGATTTAATAAATGAAAGAAGGACGGCAAGGAAATCCACAATACTACCATTTAATTTTTAAAAGGGAGACTATGATAAAATGAGGAAAATAGGAAAAGATTTACCTCAAACATGGGCATTGTTTAAAAAAAAACATCTTGGAAGATATAGTCCACGATTTCAGAAAAGTGGAAGGAAGGCCAATAAACTGCCAGAATGGTTTAAAGGTGACGTCAGAGAGGCTGTTGTTGCCAAAAAAACATCTTTGATGAAATGGAAAAAAGAGGCAAATTACGAAAAGAGGAAACAGCATAAACACTGGCAAGTTAGATGCAAGCATTCATAAGGCAGGCAAAGAGAGGATTTGAAAAAACGTTTGTCATGAAAGCAAAAAAGCATAATAAAAATGTTTTCAAGTACATTCATAGCAAAAAATCTGTAAGAGAGTCAGTTGGACCATTAGATGATAGAGGGGTAAAAGGGGGGCCAAGGGAGGACAAGGCCATAATGGAGAGACTGAACGAATTCTTTACTTCGGTCTTTACTGTAGAAGATGTAGGGAAGCTACCCCCATGCCTAAAATAGTATTTGTGATATATCTGAATAATTGAAAGAAATTTTGATAATCTGGGAAGATGTATAACAACTATTTGATAAACTGAAGAATAGCAAAGCACCTAGACCCAATGTATACCTCTGAGGATGTTGAAAGAACTAAAATATGAGATTGCAGACAGGGGTGGCTAAAGGTGATGTGGGGCCATGTGCAGAGACTCATTGTGGGGCCTCATTTGCACAGCCATTGAACCTCATTTGCATAAATTTAATTTATTTTATTTTAAAATGTATATGTTGTCCATCTAAACTTTTAGGCAGCTTTCAAAAGAGCCCTTCACAAGCCTCTTTATTTTATCCTGTCAATGACGTAGGGGCATGTTTACTAAATATTAATGAGCAAACAAAAAATACCACTCTACCAAATCTTAACAGACTTTATAGCATATATTCACATTTTCAGGGACAAAAAATAAGTAAAGGAGAAAAACAGGTCTCAGAACCATCAGGGACAAATGTAGACTTCGGTAAATAAACTCATACCATATTATAACCCCAGTACATCAATGACCCGAGAAAAAAGTCCTTTTCCTTTGAGTACTAGCTTTTTCTATAAATTAGACTCATGGCTACAGGTTCAGTACTTAACTTAGATTCAGTAGTACTTGCTTATAATCCATGTAACCAGCAGCCTCATACCCCAGGCCCATCAGGACATCCAATTAGCATTTTGCCTATTGCTTCTTCAAGAGGATGTATATCAAAAATGCTATGAAGAAAATAAAAACATTAAACATTAAATACCTTAGCCCAATCTTTTTATTATCAAACTATAAAGACTGCAACGGCACGCATACATAAACCTAATGCAATCTCTTTTATATCCACCATCCTTAAAAAGTCCTAAACAGGACCAGGACAAATCCATATTCCAATAAACATCATAAAATTTAACCCACCTGCCATTTCATATTCTGTATGGCGACATCTGTGGGGAAGTTATTCCATCTCCGAGGTGGAATAACTTCCCTGGACATGTTGAGGGTTTTTTATGCCGGCGTGCGGATGGGGCAGCGGGACCAGAGGACATTCCCGCAGCCCGACCATGGCCTTAAGAGGCCAGATAGGGGGTCGGGCTGCTGGGAATAAGCAATTTTGTCTGGCAGCCGGCATTGCAGCTTTTAAATGGAGCCACGGTGCCTTGATGCTGCAGCTCCATTTAAAAGCCCTGACTGAATTAGTCGGGCAGGTCATGTATGTGCAGGCCAAATGGAATCGCAGTCCCGGCCTGCAAGTACATGACTGTTCGTGATTCTGATCCATGAGGCTAGACGTGCCCCGTGGGATCAGAATCATGATCCCCTCTGTACGTCCAGCTTAGACCAGACATACACAGGGGATCTATGTCTGGAACGGAATGAGCCCTAATAAGGTGGCACGTCTTATCCATTGGAAACTTTGTAAACACTATAAAATCACTCTACTTGATCATGACCCCAAGAGAACTATGGAGAATAAAGAGGTTGACTTGAGGATTGTAGGCTCCAAGGAGCAGGGATTGTGTCTTATGCTGTGCATCCCTATTAGAACTATAGAAATGAGGTATAGTAGTAGTAGTAGCAGTGTGATCACCTGGGATATTATCATTCCAACCCACAGAAAGCTTGATGCAAGAAAACCAGACATAGTGGTAAAGGAGAAAAACATGAGACAGAAGTAACAGTGTTAAACAATTATTCTTAGAGAAAGCATTGAGGTTGCATGGGGTAGTCCACTTTAATATGCAAAAACATAAAACAAAAAAAAAAGAATATAAGATGATAGCTATGCATTGTGTAGAGAGAAATAAGACCCTCATGTACCACATAATACAATCAAAATCTAAGAAAATGTAGCAGAAAGATACAGAAATATTTCCAATTGGGTATTGCATGGCAAATATTTTCGGGATTTTTTGTATGATGACAAGCCTTAACAATGCACCTACAAAGGTGCCCCAGAAAGAAACAAAACAGACTGATCACAACAGAACCACACAGCTAGAAAGGTGCTCTCGGTGGAGAGGGTGAAGGGCCAATGGCAACCTTCCCACTATTTATTGTCCCCTCTATTTGTGCAGTGATCTTAGCCTTGGTCTGCCACTATCACTTTCTACCTCTCCACTAGTTGGCACACTAATAGCAAGTTCTTCAATAGCCTTTTCAGCGTTAAACTTGCTTTAAGCAGCCCTGCGCTTCAGCTTTAGCTTTGGACTCTAGCACAAGGTTTCTGCATCGAGGCTTGTGTTATTTAAATAGCAGTATTGAAAACTCTTTGCTAAAATGTATTTCATCTAAATGATTCATTCTAGAAAGCTGTCTTTAATGCAATAAAAGGTATGTGAAGTGACGTAATTTTCATAGAGAACTATTCAAAACACATTCACAGTTAAGGTCAATGGCATGAAATGTAAGTCAGTAAGTAAAACTACCCTTGGAGGACTTCCAGAAGGTAGAGAGTTGAAAAAGAGCAGTTAACACGTGGAATTAACTGAAAGTTTGTGTTCATGATGGAAAATTATGTGCCGTTGAGATTGCTCATCTGTCAAAAAATGTTGATTTGGTTGTAGCTGTATTTTTAGAATGGAGATTACCTGTTCAATATTCATGCAGTAAGCAATGTTCTGCAATTAAGGGAAGTTAAGATTAATGATTTTCTTAGAACTACAGTAAACAAGGAATGTGTTATGATTTATTCATATAGAAAAAGAGGGAGTGGTATTTAAAAGCCCTTATCTGGATAACCATGACTGTTATCCCTAGAAAGGCGCTGAGTGAGATATTCAGTGCAGTATATGGATAGGGCCTAAATATCTCTACAGATCACTTCAGCACTTTCCAGATAGAACAGGGGTGGGCCTGGGGAGGGAGGGAGGGTGATGCCAGCCACTCTACTACTACTACTATTAAACATTTATAAAGCGCTACAAGGCATTGTGTATAAACACAGATAAAGACAATCTCTACTTGACAGAGCTTACAATCTAATCAAGACAAACAAGACAAAAACGGGGTTACTTAACTGTAACGGTAGCTCTCCATGGACAGCAGGATAAGTCAGCCACACCTGGTGAAGTCCAACGATGGCGCCGTACATGGAAGTGCTCCCTAGAGCTCAGAACCTTTCTGAGCATGAGCCAGGGCACAACCCACTAGCCCGCCCCTAGCTGGCTAGTGTTTCCCTAGATAAGCGCTAGCATGTATGTAGCTAGGAGGCAGGCGGAGGCCGACCTTGGCCTGGGGAGTTGAGTGGGATTGTGTGGCTGACTTATCCTGCTGTTCACAGAGAACTACCGTTACAGGTAAGTAACCCCGTTTTCTCCTTGGACAAGCAGAATTTGTCAGCCATACCTGGTGCCTCCCAAGCTGCGTGACAGCACGATGTTGCAGTGGAGAGGGAGGCCAAGACCAAGTGAGGTATTATCTCTTTTATTGCATCATTCTATAACATGACAGTGTATGGTATCAGTGACAGTGCAAGGTATCATAATGACAGTGTAAATGAAGCATCGTGCAAAGATAGCATCGTAGTGCATTGGAGCCAACATGGTTTAAGAATGTAGGAAACTTTAGAAAACTCAAAAGGACAACATGGCCGAACTTAAGTGGACGGTATAGTAACATAGTAACATAGTAAGTGACAGCAGATAAAGACCAGCATGGTCCATCTAGTCTGCCCAGCAAGATGGCAAGAGGAGGTGCACCTGTCGCTCTGTGCAGGCCACCCCTCCCCATGTCTTTGTTTAGGGGTGAACCCACCACTCCATGTAGGACACCCCTATTTGTTGAGACGTTAGATGGTTCATAAGTTAGATGGTACCATTTATTTTGTTTTTATCCTGTTGCTGTAAAGGGATCCACTGTGTTTGTCCCATGCCGTTTTGAATTCTGTCACCATGTTTGCCCCCACCACTTCCATCGGGAGGGCATTCCAAGCATCCACCACCCTTTCAGTGAAGAAATATTTCCTGACATAGCCTTTCAATTTACCACCTTGCAGCTTTATCTTATGCCCTCTAGTTTTACAGCTTCCCCGTCTTTGGAAGAGGTTTGTTTGTTCATCATTTCTCTTTAAGTATTTAAAGGTCTGAATCATATCTCCCCTGTCCCTCCTCTCCTCCAAAGTGTACATATTAAGTTCTTCAAGTCTCTTCTCATAAGGCTTCTGACACCGACTCCAAATCATTTTGGTCGCCTTTCTCTGAAGAGTTTTGTCTTTTTACATCTTTTGCAAGATATGGTCTCCAAAACTGAACACAGTATTCCAAGTGAGGCCTCACCAGTTACTTGTACAGTGGCATAAGTACCTCTTCCTTTCTGCTGGTAATCCCTCTTTGTATGCAGCCCAACATCCTCCTGGCTTTTGCCACCACCTGGTCGCACTGTTTTGCCACCTTGATATCATCAGAGATAATCACACCAAGGTGTTTCTCCTGAATCGTGCATACCAACCTCTCGCCCCCTATCGTGTACATTTCCCTTGGATTTCTGCTAACAGGGCGTGCAGTTTCTATATCCCCAAATGCTGGAATGCGCTACCCCCTGACATTAGGGCCATAACCAATCTATATCAGTTCAGGAAGGCACTCAAAACCTACCTCTTCCTCCAATACTTCCCAGCCAGCAATTGATCCTAGATACCCCTCCTACGAATGACCCACTCTAGAAATGCCCTCATATTCATTATCTGATTTTTACCTATCCTTGCTGTGTAAATAGCTTATGTATAAAGTTTACCCTGTTATCCAAGTTTGTATCCCTGTTCGATGTAAAACCTGACAATTTGTCGTTATGGTAGTTATGTTATGATGTAAACCGCGCTGATACCGAATAGCACGGTATATAAGAACCTGTAATAAATAATAAATAAATAAATACCCAAATGCATGACACTACACTTTTTTGCATTAAATCGTAGTTGCCAAGCATTAGACCAGTCTTCCAGCTTTTGTAGATCTTTCCTCATGTTATCCACTCCCTCGGGGGAGTCCACTCTTTTGCAAATTTTTGTGTCATCTACAAAAAGACAGACCTTTCCATTCAGTCCTTCAGCATTATGACTCACAAATATATTGAACAGTGCCGGGCCCAGGACCGAACCCTGGGGCACCCCGCTAATCACCTTCCTCTCATCCGAGTGAGCTCCATGTACCATCACCTTCTGTTGTCTGTCAGTCAACCAATTTCTAATCCAGTTTACCATCTTGGGACCCATCCCCAAGCTACTGAGTTTATTGACAAGCCTCCTATGAGGAACAGTATGAAAGGCTTTGCTGAAATCCAGGTAGATGACATCCATTGCATGCCCCTGATCTAGTTCCTTGGTCACCCAGTCAAAGAACTCAATCAGATTTGTTTGGCAAGACCGTCCTTTGGTAAAACCATGTTGCCTCAGATCTTGCAAACTGTTGGTTTTGAGAAAGTTCACTATTCGCTCTTTCAGGAGCGCATCCATTACTTTTCTCGCCACCAAGGTAAGGCTCACGGGCCTTTAATTTGACACTTCTTCCCTGTCACCACTTTTGTGTAGAGGTACAACATCAGCCATTCTCCAGTCCTGAGGAACCTCTCCTGTTTCCAAGGATCTGTTGAAGACATCCTTTAACGGTCCTGCAAGAACCTCTCTGAGCTTTTTCAGTATCCTGGGATGTATCCCATCCGGTCCCATGTCTTTGTCCACTTTCAGTTTAGCAAGTTGTTCTAACACCTCATCTTCTGTGAATGGTGTGGTGTCTACTTCATTCCTATTTTTATATTTGGGAGTCACAGCAGGTCCATCTCCAGGATCTTCTTTAGTAAAAACAGAGCAGAAGTATTTGTTTAGCAATTTCGCTTTTTCAGTGTCACTTTCCACGAGTACTTTCCCAGTACTTCTGAGTCCTGCAATTCCAACTCTGATCTTCTTCCTTTCCCAAATATACCTGAAGAAAGTTTTGTCGCCACCCTTAACATCTTTAGTCATCTTTTCCTCTGCCTTTGATTTTGCTATCCTTATTTCTCTTTTAGACTCTTTGAGCTTGATCCTGTATTCATTTCTGTGTTCTTCTGTTTGCAAGCTTTTGAATTTTGCAAAAGCTGTGTTTTTTGCCTTTATTTGAGCAGCCACCTCTTTGGAAAGCCAAATAGGTTTCCTTCTCCTCTTGTTTTTATTTACTTTCCTTACATATTTATCTGTTGCCCCTTGTATTGCCACCTTTAGTTTAGCCATTGCAATTCCACTTGCCTTATCCCCTACCACCCTGCCAACTCCTCCTTCAGGTACTTGGCCATTTTACTGAAGTCAGTATTTTTGAAGTTTAGGACTTTGAGCTTGCTATGATTGGACTGCACCTTGGCTTGTATTTCAAACTACACTATGTGATGATCGCTGCTGCTCACAGGGGCACCAACCCAGACATTAGACATGCTATCACCATTGGTGAGCACTAAATCCAGCATTGAGCTTTCCCTGGTTGGTTCTATCATCATTTTTTAAGTGACGCATCTTGGAAAGCATCCACAATTGTTTTGCTTCTTTGCCAGATTCGCAGAAGGAGTACTCCAATCCACATCGGGTAAAGTCACCCAATATGATCACTTCCCCCTTTGTGGCTATCTTGGCAATATCTATAATCAATTCATTATCTATTTCTTCGATTTGAGTGGGAGGTCTGTAGACTACAGCAGTATGGATGACAGTACCATCTCCCACTTTCCAACACAATCCAGAGCGCTTCTTCTTTTCCCCATGCCCCTTGCATTGCAGAAGCTTTAATATTGTTTTTAACATACAAGGCTACTCCTCTTCCTTTTTCACTTTGTCTCTTCTGAATAGATTATAGCCAGCTATGGCTATATCCCATTCATGCAATTCATTAAACCATGTTTCTGTAATGGCCACAATGTCCAAGTCCATTTCCACCATTAGGGCTTCCAGGTCTGGAAATTTGTTAGCTAAGCTTACATATTTATATGTTGCCCCATTTATTGCCGCCTTTAGTTTAGCCCATTGCAATTCCACTTCCCTTATCTCCTTCCACCCCGTCATCTCCTCCTTTAAGTACTCGGCCATTTTATTGAAGTCAGTGTTTTTGAAGTTTCGGACTTTGAGCTTGCTATGATTGGCCTGTACCGTGGCTTTTATCTCAAACCACACCGCGTGATGGTCGCTGTTGCTCACAGGGGCACTCACGCAGACATTCGTCATGCTATCACCGTTGGTGAGCACTACATCCAGCGTTGAGCTTTCCCTGGTTGGTTCCATCACCATTTGTCTAAGCAATGCATCTTGGAGAGCATCCACAATTTTTTTGCTTCTTTCGAGATGTACAGAAGGAGTAATCCAATCCACATCAGGTAAATTAAAGTCACCCAATATGATCGCTTCCCCCTTTGTTGCTATCTTATCTATAATCAATTCGTTATCTCTCTCTTCAATTTGAGTCAGAGGTCTGTAGACTACAGCAATATGGATGACAGTGCCATCTCCTCTTTCCAACGCAATCCAGAGCGCTTCTTCTTTTCCCCATGTCCCCTGCATTTCAGTAGCTTTAATATTGCTTTTGACATACAAGGCTGAACTATGAATAATAATCAATCATAACCATCAATCATAACACAAAAACTATCTCAATGTCCAGTAGGGAGAGGGAGCGTAGAGCTCACTCCTGCATAGTCCTCAGCCCTTCGTTGGTGGCTGTGGTGAGGACCACCTGGCCAAATGCGCATCGTGTCTGGGTGTCCAAGTCCAAACAGTAGTGCTTCTGAAAGGTATGGATGGAAGACCAAGTTGCGGCTTTGCAGATGTCCATTAGAGAGACAGAGCGCAGGTTAGCGATGGTGGCCGCCAGGGCTCTAAGATGGTGAGGTCCGATGTTCTGCTCGTCTTGGACACCCGCCTGGTGGTGACAGAATGCGATGCAGTCCAAGGTTAAAACCCAAGAGGATTGTGGAAAACTGCAGGAGGATCTTGACAAATTGGAAGACTGGGCATCCAAATGGCAGATGAAATTTAATGTGGACAAGTGCAAAGTTATGCACCTAGGAAAGAACAACCCACACTATGGTTACACGATGCAAGGTTCCACATTAGGAACTACCACCCAGGAAAAAGATTTAGGAGTCATCGTGGATAACATGTTAAAACCCTCTGCCCAGTGTGCAGCGGTGGCCAAGAGAGCAAACAGAATGCTAGGTATCATAAGGAAAGGAATGGAAAGTAAAACAAAGGATATTATAATGCCTCTGTATCGTTCCATGGTACGACCGCACCTTGGATATTGTGTGCAATTCTGGTCGCCGTATCTTAAAAAGGATATAGCGTAATTAGAAAAGGTACAGAGAATAGCCACCAAAATGGTAAAGGGGATGGAAGGATACTCCTATGAAGAGAGGCTACAAAGGTTAGGGCTCTTCAACCTGGAAAAGAGACGGCTGAGGGGAGATATGATAGAGGTCTATAAATTAATGAATGGAGTGGATCGGATAAACGTAGATCGATTGTTTACGCTATCAGAATATAGATAGACTAGGGGACATGTATTGAAGCTACAGGGAAAACTTATTTAAGACAAATGCAAATGCAATGTGTGCCTTTGAGTCAGTCCTGACTCCTGGGGACCCAGAAGCTCCTGAGTTTTCTTGGCAGTGTCTCTGGAAGTAGATTTCCAGGCCTTTCTTCTGAGGCAATGGAGGGTTAAGTGACTTGCCCAAGGCTACAAGGAGTGCTAGCAGGAATTGAACCCTGGTTGCTTGGTTACCAAGCCAGTGCTCAAACCACTAGGCTACTCCTCCACGAATAAGACAAATAAGAGAAAATATTTTTTCACTCAACGTATAATCAAACTCTGGAATTTGTTACTGGAGGATGTAGTAAAGTTTGTTAGTGTAGCTGGGTTTAAAAAAGGTTTGGACAAGTTCCTGGAGGAAAGGTCCATAAACCATTATTAAAAAGGGACCCAGGATATCAATGCTTGACCCAATACAAGCATTGTGGAACCTGTGTTTTTTGGGGAAACTGCTAGGTACGTATGACCTAGATTGGACATTGTTGGGAACAGGATACTGGGCTTGATGGACCTTGGTCTGACCCAGTATGGCATATCTTATGTTCTTATGTTCTTAAAATCCAATGAGCCATTGTGCATCTCGTGACAGGTTGTCCTGGCCTGTTGGGGTCGTAAGATACAAATAGCTGGGAGCCCTTTCGGAGTGGGTGTGTTTTCAGAAGGTAGATACAGAGTGCTCTGGTGCAGTCCAGGGTGTGAAGCCTTCGTTCTTCCAGAGAGGAGTGTGGCTCTGGTTAAAATATGGGCAGCTCGATGGTTTGGTTGATGTGAAAAACCAATGCTACCTTGGGTATAAACTTGGGGTGCGTACAGAGGGTAGCCCTGTAGTGGAGAAGCTGCGTGTATGGAGGGTGCACCATGACAGCTTGTAGCTCGCTGATCCTACGTGCTGGTGTGATGGCAATGAGGAAAAGTGTTTTCCGGGTCAGGTGTTTTAAAGAATCTGAGAGCATGGGCTCAAAGGGTGGCTGTGTCAGCTGCTGTAGGACCAGGTTGAGGTCCGAAGATGGGATGGGTGCCCGCACCAGAGGCCTCAAGTTGTTCAGTCCTTTCATAAAACTGCCCACCAGGGGTAGGAAGGAGATGGGGTCGCTACCTATCCGGTCATGAAGAGCTGCAATTGCGTAGAGATGCACCTGAATGGAGGTCATTTTGAGCCCTTGGTCGAAGAGAAAGGTGAGATACTGTAGAATGCGTGGTACCAGACAGGTGGTTGGGTTTAACCCCTTTGAAGTACACCACAGGCTGAACCGTTTCCATTTCAGGCCGTAAGACTTTCTCGTGGAAGGGTGCCTGGCTGCAAGGATAACGTGTTGAACCTCCTCAGGTATATTGAGAGAGGAGAGGTTCACCCACTCAATCTCCAAGCTGTTAGAGCAAGTGCCTTCAGGTTGGGGTGCAGGGTGCACCTGTTGTCCTGGGAGAACAGGGATGAGCGGAGGGGGAGGTGGAGAGGTTGATCTTGTGCCAGGGGGCGAGGGCTGGGAACCACATCTGCCTGGGCCAGTGTGGAACCACCAGAATTATGTGGGCCTTGTCCTGGACCACCTTCTGCAGCATTTTGGAGATCAGGGGAGTGGGTGGGAATGCATACATGAGATACCACTCCTCCCAGCACATGTTGAATGCATCCAAGGCTATGCTGAGAGCTGATGGGCGTTTCAAGCAGAATAGGTCACACTTCTTGTTCTGTTCTGTGGCGAAGAAGTCAACCTGTGGCTGGCCCCAGCAGAGAAGAACATTGTTGGCAATCTCGGGGTCCAGTGTCCATTCGTGAGGGCTCAACTGTTGGCTCAACCTGTCCGCTAGGGCGTTCTCCTTGCCCAGGAGGTCAGACACTAGCAGCCAGCAACGGTGTGCTAGGGCTAGGGACCAGATGGTGAAAGCCTCCTTGCACAAGGATCGTGATCTCGTTCCCCCTTGCTTGTTGATATAGAACATGGCCACCTGGTTGTCTGTCTGGATGAGAACGGACTTGTTCTTGATGTGTAGCTGGAAGACTTGTAGAGCATATCTGATGGCCCTGAGCACCAGGAGATTTATGTGGTGAGATGCCTCCGACTTCATCCAGGCACCTTGTGTGTGAAGTTGGAGCATGCAGGCTACTCACCCTGTCGTTGAATCATCTGTGGTGATAGTGACCTCATAGCTGGGTTGCTGGAGGCACTTCTCCAATGTGAGGTTCTGTTTGTTGATCCAACAGCGGAGGCTTAGCCTGGTACGTGCCTTCAGTGTTACGCATGTGGACAGGGACTGTGCATGTTGGTTCCATCAGGGCCTCAAATGCCACTGAAGGGTGCACATGTGTAGCCAAGCAAGGGGCAGAACTTGAGTGGTGGCGGCCATGTGGCCCAGGAGCCATAAGAGATTCCGGACAGTCGTTGTCATCTGTGAGGTGACTTCCCGGGCTAGAATAGATATCTTCTCCGCATGGTGAGTGGGGAGAAAGGCCTTCGACTCCACAGTGTCTATGTAGGCCCTAATGAACTGCAGTTGTTGTATTGGGGAGAGGTGTGACTTCCGGTAATTGATTAGGAACCCGAGGGAGCTGAGCAGGTGGATTGTCTTTTAGACTGATGCCTGGGTTCTTTGTGCTGATAGCGATAAAATGAGCCAGTCGTCCAAGTACAGGAAGATATGAATGCCCTGTTTGCGCAGGTGTGCAGCTGCCACTGCCACGCATTAGGTGAATACCCATGGGGCTGGGTAGAGGCCGAATGGCAGGGCTCTGTACTGATAGTGACCTTCTAGGGCCCGAAAGCGTAGATATTTTCTGTCCCCCGGATGGACTGGAACATGGGTGTAGGCATCCTGTAGATCCAATGATGCCATCCAATCACCGGGTTGTAGGAGGGGTACAATCAAGCCCAGTGAATACATATGGAATCTCTCTGTGTGGATGAATTTGTTGAGGTTCCTGAGGTCGAGGATGGGGCATACCCCTCCCAACTTCTTGGGCACCAGGAAGAATCTGGAGTAGAAGTCTTGGTTGATCTGATTGTCCGGGACAGGTTCAATTGCCTGTGACCCTAGGAGATTGGTCAATTCTTTGTGCATCTGCAGGGGTTCCTCTCTGGGGATGGCTTGGGCTGGAATTGCCTACTGGCAAGAAGGGGACAGGAAGCGCAAGTGGTAGCCTTTTTGAATGATCTGTAGGACCCATCCGTCGGTGGAAATACATTGCCAGTGCTCGGAGAAGGCGGACAACATAGATCGCACTCCCTGCTGTTGTTTGTCAAAAGGAAGGGCCACTTTTCCCTTGGGGAGGGGGGTTGTTTCTTCTGTTTTCTGTCCCTTTGTTGTTTTTGGTGATGTGATGTGCCATATGAGGGTTGGAAAACTGCCTGTTTGTAATGCTGAGTGCCATTTTTGGTAAGAGTTATACTTCTTGTGTGACGAGTAGGGCTTGCAGTTAAAGTTTCCTTTCGTGTTGGAGGTGCGTTCCAGCCCGTCTTCAGCAAGGGTTTGGAGGGTGGTACAAGCAGGGGGCATCAGTTATGTGCTTGTGTGTATCCTCACAGAGACCCGATGCACGCAGCCACGCCAATCTTCTGATGGAGATTGCGGTACCCGCGGTGCGGGTGGTTATCTCGAAAGCATCGTACACCATACTTATTAGGTGTTTGCCACATTCCTTAAGGTCACCGAGAGTGGATGTAGCTGTTGCTTGAGCTTCCGGTGAGAGGGAAGCAATGGTCTCTTTGAGGGTCCCAAGTAGCGAGTCCTGAAACAGGACATGCTGAAATTGGTGCGCAGCAATCCTTGCATTTAGCATGGCTCCCTGGAAGACCTTCTTTCCCATGTCATCCAGGAGCTTGGGATCTCTTTCCAGTGGGGAGTTTGCGTGGTTGAACGACGATTTTATGCGCTTTAAGGCAGAGGACACCACAATTGAATGGTGAGGAAGTTGACTCTTCCCTAAGCCTGGTGCCTGTCCGACTTGGTATTTGGTGTCAAGTTTGCGTGGGCAAGCAAGTGTAGAGGCCGGGCTCTGCCATAGTTTTGCCTGTGTGTCCAACAAACGTTGGTGGATCGGAAGGGAGACTGGCCACTTTGGTGCATTAATGTACATGAGTACCTCAGGTCCGGCTTGGTCTGGAGGCTCAGATGGCATAAGGGCCAGGGTGGATGCCACCTTACGCAAGAATCTGGGAAATGTGACGTCCTCTGTGGACTGCGCTGCCGAGGGTGTGTTCGTGCCTGTGCTGGAGGCCACAGTAGACCCTTCCTTTGAGGCTGTCGCAGCAGCAGGGCCCGTGTCCAGGGAGTCAGAGCCCAGAGGCGCTGCTTCATCCTCTTCCTCCTCCTCTCCCAAGCTGAGAAAGGATGGGGGCTCATAAGAACATAAGATATGCCATACTGGGTAATACCAAGGTCCATCAAGTCCAGTATCCTGTTTCCAACAGTGGCCAATCTAGGTCATACGTACCTAGCAATATCCCCAAGAGACAGAGGTTCCACAATGCTTGTATTGGGTCAAGCATTGATATCCTGGGTCCCTTTTTAATAAAGGTTTATGGACCTTTCCTCCAGGAACTTGTCCAAACCTTTTTTAAACCCAGCTACACTAATAGCCTTTACTACATACTCCGGTAACAAATTCCAGAGTTTGATTACACGTTGAGTGAAAAAATATTTTCTCTTATTTGTCTTAAATAGTTTACCCTGTAGCTTCATTACGTGTCCCCTAGTCTTTCTATATTCTGATAGCATAAACAATCGATCTACGTTTATCTGTTCCACTCCATTCATTAATTTATAGACCTCTATCATATCTCCCCTCAGCCGTCTCTTTTCCAGGTTGAAGAGCCCTAACCTTTGTAGCCTCTCTTCATAGGAGTAGCCTTCCATCCCCTTTACCATTTTGGTGGCTCTTCTCTGTACCTTTTCTAATAATGCTATATCCTTTTTAAGATACGGCGACCAGAATTGCACACAATATTCAAGGTTCGGTCGTACCATGGAACGATACAGAGGCATTAAAATATCCTTTGTTTTATTTTCCATTCCTTTCCTTATGATACCTAGCATTCTATTTGCTTTCTTGGCCGCCACTGCACACTGGGCGGAGGGTTTTAACATGTTATCCACGATGACGCCTAAATCTTTTTCCTGGGTGTTGGTTCCCAATGTGGAACCTTGCATTGTGTAACCATAGACTGGGTTGTTCTTTCCTAGGTGCATAACTTTGCACTTGTACACATTAAATTTCATCTGCCATTTGGATGCCCAGTCTTCCAATTTTTCCAGAACCTCCTGCAGGTTTCCACAGTCCTCTTGGGTTTTAACAACTTTAAACAGTTTTGTGTCGTCTGCAAATTTGATAACCTCACTAGTTATTCCCTTTTCCAGGTCATTTATGAATATGTCAAAAAGTAGCGGACCCAGTACAGATCCCTGGGGTACTCCACTATTCACCTTTTTCCATTGGGAAAGTTAGCCATTTAGTTCTACCCTCTGCTTTCTATCTTTTAACCAGTTCCCGATCCACAATAGTACACTGGCTCAGAGTAATCAGTGTGATTGTTGCGCTGTGCATCGTTATACATTGTGTTATTCCACTCGAGGCTCGTGGCTTGGCCATTGGGAGACGCCGAGGCAGACTGGATACCTTCTTATAAAAGATTAGTGAGACTGGATAGCACCTTTAATATTGCCTCTTGATTGGGAAGAGCTTGCTTCAGGCTGTCAATTTTAGTAGGTGCAGGAGGAACAGGGCTGCTGCTAGCATTGTTAGCCCCATAGCTGGTCCCAGTATCCACCAGCATGATGTTGGCCTCTAAACCTGCAGAACAGCGCTCTTTATGATGGTGCCAGTGCCTCCTGCTCTTCTCACTGACATCGGGGCTGTGAGAGGGTCTGCGATAGTGTTTTCTTGATGTGCCGCAGTCCCTGCCCCAATCGTGGCTCCGGCTTCTGCTCCGATCGTGGCTCTGATGTTTCCTCGAACGGCACTTAGAAGGGGATTCTTTCATCAAATGCCTCGACCCCGACAGGGATTACCTGAGAGGGAAGGGGGAAGTGTCTAGCGTCAGCGCCGGGAATGGGAGGAGTCTCTTGGTGACATCGGCCAATGGCGGATTGGTGGGCGGGTCTATGCAGCTCCTCAAGATGGCGGCCACCATGAGAAGCATGGCTCACCGATCGGGGAGTGCCCTGAGGAGAGGCTGGAGTCTCGAGATGGCGTCTGGAGGCTGAAGAGGCAACGAAGGTCTCTGGGATCGCGCGATCAGGGATGGAGGCCTCGGCGGGTGAATCCCAGATCGGCGGCAGAGGAGCAGACAAGAGAGGGTTCTCCGGAGATGGCCAGGTCACCAGGAAGTCCTGCAGAGTGTGGCCTCTGGATCTGCGGGCTCTGGGGGACATGTTAGCACAATGCGGGCAATCAGTGACCTGGTGGTTGGCCCCAAGGCAGCGCAGGCAGACTTTGTGTGAATTGGTGCTGCTCATTTTCCTGGCACACCGGTTCCATTTCTTGAAGCCCGGTTTTGCCGGTTTGGGCATATTGCAGAATCTTGATCTTCTTCGGTAAGTGTTTCTTCTTAATTCTCTGGCTAGACGGAGAGAGCAGGAAAAGTGTGGGGTAGGCACAGCGGAAGGAAAAAGACTGGCCAGCTAGGGGCGGGCTAGTGGGTTGGGCCTCTGACTCATGCTCAGAAAGGTTCTGAGCTCTAAGGAGCACTTCCGTGTATGGCGTCGTCAGAGGACGTCACCAGGTGTGGCTGATGAATCTGCTTGTCCAAGGAGAAAGTTAGAAATGAGAACAGAAAAGAGAAGGGTAAGGAGACACAAGGAATAAGGGAAAAGGATCCAAAGACAGCCTCAAAGAGCCTTTAGCATTGATTTGAAAAGTGGCAGAGATGAAGCCTGATGTACAGACCCAGAAAGTTTGTTCCAGGCCCTCAAACATCACCTGATCCTCATGCACTTTACACAGCCTGATGATCCCCCCCTACCCACACACTCACCCATCTATGTCAACTGAGAACACATTCACACTAAAACTGCAATCTGACTGTACACCCTAGGATATTACAGCACTTTAACTCTTCTTGACTGGCAAAGTACAAACACGCTGTAATCTAACTTAGATTGTAAAACTTGTTATGAGTTCAACCTGTTAATCACTTGTAGCTAAATCTCATATGCATATAGTTTCCCCAGTTAAATCCATGTTAAAACCCTGTTTTATGTAAACGTAGGACAAACTCTGTATGTCCAAGTGTTTATTGTTCGATGTAAACCGCACTGGTGAGAAATGTTAAATAAATAAATAAGGAGCAGCAAGGTGAATGGACCGAAGTCTGGAGTTAGCAGAGGAAGAAAAGGGCAAAGAGAGGAGCAAGCCAGTAGAAGAGCGATGTTCACAAGGAGGAGTGTAGAGGGAGAGGAGAGAGGAAAGGTAGTGAGGAGCAGTAGAATGAATGCCTTTAAAGGTCAGAAGGAGAAGTTTGAATTGGTTATGGAAACGGAAGGGAAGCCAATTAAGTGATTTGAGAAGAGGGGTTATATGAGTAAAACCAGGCTGGCGAAAGATTAGTCACATAGCAGAGTTTTGAATAAATTGAATGGGAGAGAGATGACTCAGAGGGAGACCAGCAAGAAAGAGATTGCAATAATCGAGATGGGACATAATTAGAGTGGAGAACTGTTTTAGTAGTGTGTTCAGAGAGGAAGGGGCAAATTTTGTAAATGTTATAGATAAAGAAATGACAGGTTTTGGCAATCTGTTGGATATGTGAGGAGAAGGAAAGGGAGGAATCAAAAATGATGCCAAGGTTACAGACTGTGGAAAGAAGAAGTAGAAGAGTATTATCAACAGAGATAGAGAAAGGAGGAAGGTTTAGGGGGAAAGATAAGAAATTCAGTTTTGTTCATGTTACGTTTCAACCGGCGGTGAGACACCCACGTGGCAATGACAGAGATAGGTAGCGATACGGGTCTGCAGTGCTAGAGAAATATCAAGTGTAGAAAGATCTGAGAATCATCTGCATAAAAATGGTATTGAAATCCATGGGAGGAAATGAGAGCACCAAGGGACTTGATGTAGAGAGAAAAAAGTAGAGGGCCAGAACACCGAGGGTGGTATAGGAGAAGAGGAAGAACCACAAGAACAAACACTGAAAGAATGATGGGAAAGATAAGAAGAGAATCAGGACAGGACAGTCTCTAGAACCAAGTGATGACAATGTGTCAAAGAGAAGGTGGCAGTCAACAGTATCGAAAGCAGCTGAAAGGTCAAGAAGGATAAGGATGGAATAGAGGCCCTTAGATTTGACCATGAACAAGTCCCTGATGACTTTGGCAAGTGCAGTTTCAGTAGAATGTAATTGGTGAAAGCCAGACTGAAAAGGTTCCAGAAGGGTTTGAGAGGAAAGAAATTCAAGGCAACGGTGGAGGACTGCATGCTCAAGAAGTTTGGAAATGAAGGGAAGAAGGGAGATTGGATGATAACACAGGTACACTAAAAAAAATTTTTTTAAACTGCCTCTAATGTTTCGATTGATTTTTACGTTTTTTGGTGCGCTGAATCCAAATCTGGTAACCAATTTGCTCCATCACGTACAGATTTTTTGCTACATTGGGTTAGCAGTTTGAGGTGAACGTTTCAGATTGAGTGCGATCGAGATAAAAGTTTCTTGGATGAATTCTTTATACTAATTGTTTAGTAGTTATTCAAATAAGAATAAAGAAAATTGTAACAAGGCAGCACATAAGAATAGAGTAATGTCAACAAAACACACTGTGATGGTAGCAAAATTGTCTGCACTTAAAACAGCCACATACATGTGCACAAACATTGAGCATATAAGAGCGAGGTTAGACACAAAGCAAAGCAAAGAAATGTGCAAAAAATGTTGTACAGGTATGTATGTAAGAATAGAAAACGCAAACCGCACCATTGCAATACATGAAGACAAACACCCAATGGTGTGAAAATAAAATTCTAATAAATGAGATCCGACACTGTGGTAATAACTAGCAAATTTTTATTTCAAAGTTTAGTAAAAACACGATATTTGTCAACACAGTCTAGATTTTAAAGTCATTCTTGGGTCAATCAATCTCCTGGTGGGCCCGTTTCTTCTTCCCCCGAATGCTTCTCTTGGTGCGCTGCTTGGCGTATTTTTCATCTGGGGTTTCCCGCAGCAGCAACCAGCAGAAATCAGCCATCATAGTGGTGTTCCATCATCCTTGGTACCTTCTCTCTGCGTCTTTGATGTCCTGGTGAAACCTTTCACCTTGTTCTTCACTGTACGCCCCCAAGTTTTCGGGAAAGTAGTTCACATGGGAGTGCAAGAAATGGACTTTCAGGCTCATGTTACAGCCTTGTTCTTTGAAGGCATTGAGCATCCTGGCAACAATATCCTTATAGTTCTCATCCCGCCTGTTCCCCAAGAATTTGAGAACAACATCCTTGAAGGAATCCCAGGCTTCTTTTTCCTTCTCAGACATCGTTTCAGCGAATGCTCCATCTGAAATGAGTTTCCTTATATCAGGGCCAACAAACACTCCTTCCTTTAGCTTTGCTTCAGAAAGTCGGGGGAACTTTGAGCAAAGGTACCGAAAGCACTCACCATCTTTTGGAAGGGACTTGATGAATTGCTTAATGAGACCCAACTTAATGTGGAGAGGTGGTAATAGAATTTTATCACGAGGTACCAAGCTCTCATGAAGAACATTTTTCTCACCGGGTCTCAAATACTCCCGAATTGGCCAGTCTTTTTTCCCCAGTGTAGGTCGCGGGCCCGGCTATCCCACAAGCAAAGGAAGCAGGGATATTTGGTGAAACCGGATTGCTGCCCTAATAGCATGGATAGAATTTTAAAGTCTCCACAAATCATCCACTTATGCTCATCATAACGAATCTTCTGAAGAATCAGGGCCAAATTCTCGTATTTTTCTTGGAGAATAACAGAGTGAGCAATAGGAACTGAAGCGAATGTGTTGCCATTATGAAGAAGAACACCTTTTATGCTGTCTTTTGACGAATCAATGAACAGCCGCCATTCAGCAGGATCATACTTGAGTTTAAACTTTTCCATCACTCCGTATATATCGTTGCAAAATACCAAATCTTCCTCTTTGCTGAAATACTTCAAAAATTGTGTCTCGCGGTTGCAGTACCAATAAAAAGTTGTTCCTGGTGACAATAGATTTTTCTGTTTAAGCCGAGAACCTAGCAGTTGGGCAGCATCTTTTGGGAGTCCTAAATCCCAGACTAAATCATTCAATTCAGCTTGAGAGAAAAGTTCAGGTTTCGGATCTGGTTCAGTTTCAAACTCGGAAGTACTGGACTCATCGGGAAAAGCCATCTGATGAGTCTCATCATGATCAGAACCGTCCACACAAATATGATCCAAAGATTTTGGTGGTTCAGGCACAGGTACTTCGTTGCTATGAGGCATAGGCCTAATTGCTGAGGGAAGGTTGGGGTAACTTATTACGTTCTTATTTTTTAAGTTGTATCCCTTCACAATGCAAGAGCAAAAATAGCAGTCACTGCTGTGGTCTCTTTGTTCACGCCACATCATAGGTATTCCGAAACGAAATGCTTGTTTTTTACCTTTCATCCATAAGCGTAGATCTTCCTCACATGTCTTGCACACTTTGTGAGGAGCCCACGGTTTGTCTTGATCGCCTAACTTCAAACCGAAATAGGCGAAATATACTTTTTTAATAAATGCAGAAATGTTCCTCTGCCGCTTTTTCACGGTATATTCCCCACAAATAAAACAAAAACTGTCCGGAGAGTTGACGCAACCTCTGGCTCTGTGAGCCATCACAAATACACAGCACTGCAAACTACATCTGTAGTGAACCACTTCGGAATAAAGCTGGATTACAACTGAGCAAACAAAAGTTAATAATGAACTTGCAAGAAACTGAAATTTGACAGGAACGTTCATGTCGCAACCACCGTGTTTGAGCGAGCGAACGAGGCGAGGCGAACAGGAAAGAACATGCGCCAGCGCGAGTACTGGATTTAGCCCCCCGCCTCCCAATTGTCCTGTTAATGTATAAAATGAATACAAAACACTCTAAAATATCATGAGAGAGTGTTTCTAGTTAGTTAACCATTATAACCTCTATTTTGGGCCAAGAAAATAAACTGCAGTCGGCTAAAAAGAAATTATGTGAACATTCCTTATATGGGTAAGAAATCTAATTTTGCAAGAAAACGTGACGTGATGGAACATTTTGGCTATTTTTCCTGGATTCAGCACCCCAAAATCTATAGGAATCAGTTGCAAAACTGGAGGCAGTTTTTTGGTAGTGTACCTGTGTAATTAGAAGGAAAATTAGGATCAAGAGAAGATTTCTTGAGTAGGGGTGTGACCACAGCACGGTTGAAGGCTGCAGGGACAGTAGCAGTTGAATGAGAGAGGTTGAGAATATGTGAAATGGAAGGGATGACAGCAGAGGAAATGGAGTAAAGATGGGTGGGATAGGATCAGAAGAGCAGGTAGTAAGTTTGGAAAAGGAAAGAGATCTTGGGAAAGGAAGAAAGGGTAATAAAGACTGATGGGAAAAGTTGGTGCTGAGGGAGTGGAGGGAATGAAGTTGTTCTACGGGTGAACTGGAGATAAATCTTGTGGATTTTGTTATGGAAGAACTCAGCTAGGGTTTAGGCAGAGAGAGAAAGGGGGTTAGGAGGGGGAAGCACTTTGAGGAGAGAGTTGAGAGTAGAGAAAAGTTGGCGGGGCTTAGTGGCAGAGAATTAGTCAGGTGGATATGGTAGTTTTGCTTAGCAAGAACTAATGCAGACTGGAAGGAGGTAAGCATGACCTTGAAGTGAAGGAAGTCAGAAAGGGAGCGAGATAACTATGATCTTATCTAGATGGTAGTGATTTTCAGCTGTAATTCGGATAGGCTGGCCAGATAGCTTAGACTATTTGAAAAGTAAGCTTAAATTGCTTTCCTGCCAACCTCTCTGGACAGCAGCTGCAAATCACCACTATCCAGATAAGGTCAGCACTTATCCAAATAGTGGCTGCACAATCTAGATATTCTTGAAAAAATAAGACCTATAGAGTCACATTAAAGTTGAGGAGGAACATGTATAAACCTGAGCAATGTGCATACAAGCATTTAAGCACTACTGCCCAGTTCAAAGGTGTGAGAAACAACCTCGGGGTAGAACCATGAATCTAAGAAAGCCTCTGACCAGGGGGGTGAAATTCATATCATGGCTGTAAACCAATGATTTTTGAACCACTGCAACCCTGTGATGTCATTCATAGGCTTTAAGTGTTTGTCAATTTTCTAAATGCATTTAAAAGAAAAGAAACACTTAACTGACACACGGCTCCCCATAGGTGCAAATATCCAAACACCCAGAATGCTGGATTTATGTTGACTCAAGTTTCGCCCTGTAATTTCAAATGGGCTGCATCAGGACAAATTCACCAGCTTCACCGAAATTCCTATTGAAAGAGAACTAGAGCCTCCAACTGCTTATAAAGGAAGCAGCCAGTGATCAAAACAGACTTCAACCAATCAGGTCAGATTGCTGTCAACCAATCTAATGATTCATTTAGGTCCACTAGATGTACTGAATTCAAAGTGAAAATCCATCTCTGTTCAAGCCTTGTGAGCTTCATAAGTTTATCACCACTCGTCGTTTCGTCTAGAAATTCAGCAGCAGCCACTATCCAGATACTGTTGCTGAATATCTGGTGGATATTTAAACCCTGCAGCTGACCACTGTGGTGTTTGAAGAGCTTCCATTTTGAATATCAGCTAGATAGAAATTAGGGAATTGCCAGCAGTCTACACACTTGTGTTCTCCTTTTGTGCTTCTTACTCTGTGATCTTTTCTTTCTTCTTCAGCCAAGGGGCTGATTTTCATGCAATCTTGAGTTCTTAAAATTACTGATGAAAATATAGCTGCAATTTCATATGAATATTTTCAGCTGATCACACAGAGTTAGGTGGCTAATTCTTCCCTCTGCTCCAGTATAGGGGTGTACAGTAAAAAAAACCAACGTTTTGTTTAGTTTTCTGTGCTGTCTGCAGGGATTTTTTTTATTGTTTAAATTTTTTTTTTCAAAATTTTGGGATTTTTATTTTCATTTTATTTTTACAAATTTTCATTTCAGGGTAAGTTCATTAATTAAGTGGTGGCTGTAGCTGATTCCCTAACAACAACAAAAAATACATCATACCATTCCAACCCCTGATCACAGCTCAGATTCCTGATGGTAACCAGTACCCCCTTAAGAACATCACTTGACCCCAGCCAGTTCCCCCCCCCATACAAGTATTAAGTAATGTATACCCCCCCCCACAGGTATCAGCATCACCCCTCCTCCCACCAAAGAGGCATCTGAGTCCCTCCACTCTCAGCACTTACCAATAGGGGTCAAGCTGCCAAATAAGGAACAGACTTGGAATCTCTGGCATAAGGGTCTTTGGAATCAGCCCCAAGATCATGGAAGCTGGATTATGGAATGCAGGATTCCTTGGGTCTAGGTTGGGAACCATGGAAATTAGAGTCTCTGAAGTTGAGCTCTCAGGCACAGAAGTGGGAACAACCATGGAAACTGCAGCTCTCTGGGACAGCAGCAGGAACAGCCAGGACTTGAGACTCTGGGACTGGGATCTGCACTATGAGAGCCCCTTAAACCAAGACTTGAGCCATGGGTGTTCGAGTCTTGGGAGCAGGGAACACTAAAGCAAAAATTGGTGTAACCTAGATTGGAATACTGGGAAGTGGAATCTTGGAAGCAATAGACTTTGAAACATGGCTTGAAGTCACAGACTTAATATTGGGAGCAGGTGAGGTTCTTGGCATTTACAAAGTTTTTTAGGTTGCACAAAAGTGGGCTGTTCTCATCCAACAGGGGAGTAACCCAGCATAAAGCTTTTCCTTTGAGGAGGTGGCAAAACAACATAAGAAATGTCAAACTGGGTCAGACCAAGTTTCATCAAGCCCAGTATCCTGCTTCTAACAGTTGCCAATTCAAGTCACAATTACCTGGCAGGTTCCCAAAAAGGTACCCAGATTCCACGATGTTTGTTCCAGGGTAAGCAGTTGATTTCTTGGGTCCTCTTTAATAATGGCTTATGGACCTTTCCTCCAGGAACTTGTCCAAACCTTTTATAAACCCAGCTACACTAACAGTTTTTACTACATCCTCCAGCAACAAATTCCAGAGTTTGAATATGAGTTGAATGAAAAAAATATTTTCTCTTATTAGTCTTAAATGGGTTACATTGTAGCTTCATTGCATGTCCGCTAGTCTTTCTACTTTTTGATGGCATAAACAACTGATCTACATTTACCTTTCCGTTCCACTCATTAATTTATAGACTTCTATCATATCTCCCCTCAGTCGTCTTTTTTCCAAGTTGAAGAGCCCTAACCTTTTAAATCTTTCCTCATAGGGGTAATTCCTCTTTACCGTTTTGGTGGCTCTTCTGTGAACCTTTTCTAATTCTGCTTTATCCTTTTTAAGATATGGCAACCAGAATACACTATTCAAGGTGCAATCGCACCATGGGACAATACAGAGGCATTATAATATCCTTGGTTTTATTCTCCATTCCTTTCCTTATGATTCCTAGCATTCAATTTGCTTTTTTTTGCCACCACTACACACTGGGTGGAGGGTTTCAATATATTATCCACAATGATGCCTAAATCTTTTTCCTGGGTGCTGGCTCCTAATGTGGAACCTTACATCATGTAACTGTAGTATGGGTTTTCTTTCCTAGGTACATAACTTATATTTTAACAACTGAATAATTTTGTGTCATCTGCAAATGAAGCGCATCTAGACCCTTCTGTAAGAAACCTCTGTCAGTGGCTAGGCACCACAGGAAGCATTTCTTAAGGAAACTGTCTAAGGCAAAGATGCCAAGTTTCCCAGTTCCAGGACACTTTCTTGCCAATTATTTTTGAGCTGATACCCCAAAGCAGTATGGAATTTATAGTCCCTGATTCCATCTATTGACATCTGAGCTGCAGATCCCATAGAAGGTAATTTTATAAGGAGCCACGAAAAGGTTCATGCCAGCACTTATTTTCAGTAATTTACACATGTGAATGGGCCTTTACACATGTACTTTAGCCAGTTGCTATTCTGTCCATATGCACATCAGGCCAATAGAGTGTACTTTCAGTGTCATAGTAGCATAGCAAATGGTTGCAGATAAAGACCAGCATGTTCTTGCCCAGTAAGGTGTCTAGAGTGGTAGTTGTAGGGTAACCCCCATCTATGCCTTTGTTTGAATTGTACCCTCTGCTTATATTTGTCGACATGTAAAATTTATTTAAGTTTATTTTGATTCTATCCTTCTTGCTATAGAGGGGTCCTCTGAACCTGCTCCATTTCAATTCTGTCAGTTTTTGCTCCTATCATCTTCATCAGGAGGGTATTCCAGGCATACACCACACTTTCTGTGAAAAAATATTTCCTGACATTGCTTTTAAGTTTACCTCCTTGCAGCTTCATTCATGTCCTTTAATTCCATGGCTTGCCCCTGTTTGAAAATGGTTTGTTTGCTCATTAATACCCTCTAAGGCGGTCATTCTGTATAGCGAATAGCGGGGATGAACTTCCCATTTGGATGTCCATCTCCGCTTTCGCGCCCCCGCTGACCCCAGTTAATGCCTCCCTGTATAAACAGCATGTTTGTACGGGGAGGCCTAGACAGGGACGGGAGGGGGCGTTCCTGAGGCAGAGCGAGGGCAGGGCATGGATGGGCCGTGATCCCGGATGTACAGGGCCGATTCTCAGGTTGGCCATGTACGTCCAGGGCCATGAACATAGTCGGGGGACTTATTCCACCGCAGGGGATCTTGCTGCTGGGCCTGAAAAAAAAGGTAAAGGGGTCAAGTAAGTTCCCCACAGCCAGATCCTGGCCATGGGAGACCGGATCAAGGGTCCGGCTGCGGGGAAAGAAGGAAATCAGCAGCGGCCAGCATTCATGGCTCCTGAATGGAGCCGCGGTGCCATGGCGATGGGACGCCATGGCACTGTGACTCTATTCAGGAGCCTGACTGCAGTAGCCAGGCATGTAGTGGACATGCAGTCTGACCAGAATCGGGGTTCGGCCTGCATGTTCAGACAGTAGACCTGATTCTGATCCCGCAGGCACATCTAGGCTCCATGGGATCTGAATCAGGTCTATCTCTGGGCATCCACGGCCCCAGACATACAGGGCCGATTCTGATGTCGGCCCTGTAGGTCTGGGGCCGGCAGACTAGATGGGGAATTTATTCCACCTCTGAGGAGGACTAAGTTCCCCTAGACGTCGGGGAACGGCAGGCCCGGGCAGTGGCAAATGGTGGAGGGGATGTAGGAGATGTCTTGCTGCCTGACCCTGGCCATGGGTGGCCAGATCAGGGGTCGGGCTGCGAGGAATGAAAAAAGTGATCAGCAGCCGGGGATCGTGGCTCCTGAATGGAACCGGTGTGCCATGGCACCACGGCTCCATTCAGGAGGCTGACTGCATAGCTGGTAGGGTTGCCAACTGGCCGGTTTTCAGCCGGCCTGGCCGGTTTTTCCATGGCCAGGCCGGCTGCCGGCGCAGAGGCAAAACCGGCCCTTGAAAAGCCGTTTTTTTTGCTCTCGCCGCAAGATCGGGAGCGGCCAGAGCAAAAAAACCGGCTTTTCTCCCAACCCGGAGGGCTTCAGAGGGAGCCGGGGAAGCCCGCGCGAGGTCCCGGCTCCCTCTGAACAGCTGCCAGCGTGAAAAGCCTTTTCCTTCACGCTGGCGGCTGTTCCTGTGAAGCCGCGATTGGTGGAAAAGGTTAAAGGCAATGCCCTTTAACCTTTCCCAGCATTCGCGGATTCACAGGAACAGCCGCCAGCGTGAAGGAAAAGGCTCTTCACGCTGGCAGCTGTTCAGAGGGAGCCGGGGCCTCGCGCGGGCTTCCCCAGCTCCCTCTAAAGCCTCAGACAACTGCGGTTTTGGGGGGGGGGAGGCCAAGGAGGGCCTGGGCGGTGTGGGGGGGAGGGGGCGTGGAGTGGAAAAGGGCTAGAAGGGGGAATTTGACTGGAAATGGGTTGTGATGGGGGGACGACCTGGAGCGGAAAAGAGCTATGGGGGGACGGACGACTTGGACTGGAAAGAAATGGGCTGTGATGGGAGGGGACCTGGACTGTAAAAGGGCTATGTGGGGGGGGGGACATGGACTGGAAATGGGTTTTGATGGGGAGGGGGACCTGGACTAGAAAAGGGCTGGGGGGGGGGGACATGGCCTGGAAATGGGTTGTGATGAGGAGGGGGACCTGGACGGGAAAAGGGCTATGGGGGGGGGGCGGGAACTTGGACTGGAAATGGGCTATGGGGGAGGGAGGGGGCACTTGGACTGGAAAGAGGCTGTGATTAGGGGGACATGGACTGGAAATGGGTTGTGAAGGGGGGGACGGACCTGGACTGGAAATGGGCTATGGGGGGCATAGGACTGGAAAGAAATGGGCTGTGATGGGGAGGGGGACCTGGACTATAAAAGGGCTATGTGGGGGGGGGGACATGGACTAGAAATGGGTTTTGATGGGGAGGGGGACCTGGACTGGAAAAGGGCTATGGGGGGGGACATGGACTGGAAATGGGTTGTGATGGGGAGGGGGACCTGGACTGGAAAAAGGCTATGGGGGGGGGAACTTGGACTGGAAATGGGCTATGGTGGAGGGAGGGGGAACTTGGACTGGAAATAGGCTGTGATTAGGGGGGCTAGGACTGCAAATGGACTGTGATGGTGGGGGGGGGGTAGGACTGCAAATGGGCTGTGATGGTGCGGGGGGACTCGGACTGCAAATGGGATGTGATGGGGGGGGCCTAGGACTGGAAATAGGCTGTGATGGGGGACTTGGACTGGAAATGGGCTGTGATGGGGGGGGCTAGGACTGGAAATGGTCTGTGATGTGAGGGCTAGCACTGGAAATGGGCTGATGAAGAGCTGGAATAGGACTGGAAATGGGCTGATGTGGGGCATGGGAGAATGGGATTAGAAGGGAGTGGATGCTGGGTGGGTCTAGAACTATAAGGGAACTGATTTTGGGGGAGGACTAGAATAGATGGGGAATGAGAATGGAGAGGGGAAAAATATTTTGTGTGGAAGAAAAGTCTATGATGGGCTGGGTATTGGGAGAGTGAGGGGCTTGAGAATGGAAGGGTGAAATTTAAATGGATGATAAAGGAATAAGGAAAAAATTGGGGGAAAGAGCAAAAGGGAAACAATCAGTATATTAAAGCAGAAATAGAGAGAGAATGGAAAACATCTAAAAGAGAAGAAAGGACAAATGGATAGCTCGCAGAAGACACGAAGAAACCAGAAGAAAGTAACTGGAGCAATTGCAACTGAAAATAAAACGCCCAAACAGAAGGTAGAAAAATACTTTTTATTTTGAATTTATTAGCTGGAATATGTTTGGTCTGGGAAGTGTGTATTGATAACATCTTTGCGTTTTTGTTTAGTGCAAGAGGAAATTACTTTATAGTTTTATTTCTCCAGTGTTGTACATGTCATGTTTGGATTTTGGGGTTCCCAGTTTAATTATTATATGACCAAGGAAGTTAGCCTACACGTATCCTCGGTAATTTTTGTGGGTGGGGCTGGGGGCGGGGCAGGGGTGGGACTAGGGGCGGAGAATGGGTGGAGCATGGCGAGCCACAGGTGTCGGGTTTTTCTCTGTGAAAAAGTTGGTAACCCTAATAGCTGGACAAAGGCCTGTACTTGCAGAACATTGGGAATCAGGTTCCGGCCTGCATATACAGGCCTAGACGTGATTCTCATCTCAGCGGGCCGGGACGTACTGATTGGAATAGGCCTCTATATGCGTATTTGTCTTTATAAAATAGCCACAATTTGCCATGCATTGAACTGTGCATTAACTAGGCATGACTTTATAAAATGACCTTCATACTGCATCATGATAGAGCTATCAGAAAGCCAGGGCTGGCCTAAAATCTCTCTCTTGGAACTGAATACCTTGTAAGCTCTGCTAATGCTTATTAGGTTCTATCAAACTTTTCAGGATACGTCTCAGAATGTTGCTGAAAGTTTACTAGCTGTTTCCAGGCACAGGGGCTATTTGCAGCTTTTGCTTTCTTAGTCATAGGGTTATGATTACTAAACAGTGCTAAAGGTGTCTGAGGCTGGTATGGGCACCCAGTAGCAGTTTGCCTAGCATAAAGCTCCTATAATGCAGCCACAATGGGAACTAACCTGCCAGCACCTGTCAAAGGGAAAAGAGGCAGAGAATGGGTGGTGACTAGGCAGAGCGTGGGCAGATTCGATGGGGGTATGCCAATGCCAGTATCCATTAGTGGGTGTTAGAGATGCAGCTGCGTGGAACTGGAATGCCAGCTCAGAGCTGGCATTATGTGGGCCTGGTCCCCACTAACAGCCATCAACAATAGCTAAGTGACAGCCAGGCATGTGCAACAGGGCCATCCCACAGTCCAGCCTATAAAGTACTGTGGCCTGGGGCCTGTGCCTTGCTACAGCATGGCATACTATGTTGCGGCAGAGGTTGCATTGTGATTAGAAGGGGAAGGATGAGATGCAGTTGAGGAGGCCCCACAACACCTGGGCCAGCCCCTGCCCTTGCTCAGGTGGTGGGGCCAATGTGCAAGGGCACCAGTCTCAAGAGCAACGGACACTGCATCCCCAGGAGAAGGAAGTCCAGCTCAGAAGGCCCCATATCTACAGAGACAGGGCCACCCTCCTCAGCATTTCTGAGGATCAGGTGATCACCCTCCACAGGTTGAGCACAGGGGTCTTAAGAGAGCTTTATGAGGATCTAAGACCTAACCTCAAGTCTCTTACTCAGTCACATGCCATACCAGGGTTGACCAAGCTCCTGAGTGTGCTACATTCCTTTGCCTCTGGCTACTTCCAAACATCTGTGGTTGCAGTTGGAGGAATGTCCAGGGCCACCTTTGGCAGATGCCTCCACCAAGAACTGCGAGCCATTCTCATCCGGGTCAGGGACTACAAAGTATTTCCTAATGAAAGGCAACAGTGGGTGGCCCTCAAACAGCAACTTCACAGAATTGCAGGCCATTGCACAGAATTGCAGGCCATTGATTGCACACATGTGGCACTTATTCCACCCAGGGAAGCAGTATTCCACAACTGGAAGGGAGGCGTGGCCTAGTGGTTGGGGCAAGTTACCTAAGGTCAGGGGTTCAAATCCCACTAGAGGACAGCAACCTTGGGCCAGAAGGACTGGGGTTTCTAGTCCCACAGGTGTTCCTTGTGGTCTTGGGCAAGCCACTTAACCCTCCATTGCCCATGTGCCCTGTAAATATTAGTGTATGTGTCTCATATCCCCTCATGTTATATGTATCCCCCAATTGTGTTTGTGACCACTTTGATTGAAGGATAAGGTGGTATACAAAACTGTTAAAATAAATAAACTGGAAGCACAACCATTTTATGAATGTGCAGCAGTATGTGATGCAAACATGTGCATACTGAATATAGTGCCCAGATTTGCTAGGTCAACCCAAGATTCCTACATCACTTAGCACTCTTCCAACAATTCAAGGAGGAGCATTACGAACACAGCTGGCTACTGGGTGAGCGACCTCTCATTATTTTACATTTGCCAGCAGTGGGGCACACCTGCTAGACTGGACACCTGAAAAGCGAATATCAGAATGGAGTCAAGGGAGGCCAACTGGCTCCAGCTTCTAAGGACACCCTGATCCAGTTCTGGTTTCACATTGCTGATTTCTCCAAGGAAATCCAGATGCCAAGTCCATGCAACTAGCACATGATAAGCTAAGATCAGAATGGGGCTGCCATGGAAAGAGAGCCACACAGTAAAGATGTTAGGCCAGGTTGTGATCTTTCATTATTTACATTTGCCAGCAGTGGGGCACACATGCCAGGCTGGGCACCTGAACAGCCAAAATGTGAATGGGGCTAGAGTGGCCAACTGGCTCCAGCTGTAATGGATACCCTGATCCAGACCTGGTTTCACATTGCTGATATCTGCAAGGAAATCCAGAGAGCGTGACCATGCAGCTAGTAAGGTAAAACCAGGAATGGATAAGGGTGTCCTTAAGATCTGGAGCCACTTGACCTCCCTAATGGGGCCTGTTATGGGAAATAGAACCACACAGTAAATATACTAAGCCAGACTGGGCACCTTAAAAGCTAATATCAAAATGAGGCTATTATGGGAAAGAGATGCACACAGTAAATGTAGTAGGCCAGGCTGAAACAAAAACCAAAAGGGAGCAAGGAGAAGAGCATAGTCCTTTATTCAGAAACATACCAACACAGCCGTGTTTCAATATGGCTGCCATCTTGAGGGAACTTACTGAAAGATCCGTAAGATCTTAAAGAGATCTTGTGACAAAAGTGAAAGTAAATTCCAATTCTTCAATGCCTGTAAACTCTCAGCTCTACAGCCCTACAAAAACTCCAGGAAATATTAGAGCATTCAAGCATGGATACACTGCTTTCTCAGAATAAAACAGCCAACTGATCCCAGCGTCTAGGGACACCCTGATCCAGTCCTGGTTTCACATTCCTGATTTTTCCAAGGAACTCCAGATGCCAAGTCCATGCAGCTGGTAAGGTAAAACCATTAATGTATCAGGGTGTCCCCAAGATGTGGAGCCACTGGACCACCCTAATAGAGCCTGTTATGGGAACTAGAGCTACACTGTAAATGTACCAGGCCAGGTTGGGCATTTGAAAAGCTAATATCAGAATGGGGCTGTTATGGGAAAGAGAGCCACACAGTAAATGTACTAGGCCTGGCTGGACACCTGAAAAGCCAATACCAGATTGGGATCAAGAGTGGCCTACTGGATCCAGTGTCGAGGGGCACTCTAATCCAGTACTGGCTTCACATTCCTGATTTCTCCAAGGAAATCCGGGTATCAATTCCATGCAGCTAGTAAGGTAAAACCATGAATGGATCAGGGTGTCCACAAGATATGGAGCCACTGGACCACCTTAATGTGGCCTGTTATGGGAAATAGAGCCACACAGTAAATGTACTAGGCCAGGTTTGGCACCTAGTAGGCAGCCATGGGGAGGAACCATGAAGGACAGAATTCATAGGGTTGGTTGGACCAATGATACTGGATCTACAATACAAACTGGCCTGTATGAACCCAGAATCTGGAAGCCCCAAACATATGCAGCAAGGATGGCATAGATACCCGAGATATCACAGAAGTCTGGCTCATAAACAGGACAGATAGTTGGGAAAGGTCCCCAGAAGTGATCATTGTGCCATTTCACAGACATCTGCAGATAGCTGCTGGAAGGCAAGGAAAGGGACTCCTGCTACCACTTCTACTTCCCCAATCGGGGTAGAGCAAGAGAGCACGAGGCTCAACTCCTCCCTGCTTTCTGGCTCCAGCCCAATTGGGGCACACCAGCTCTCCTTTAAAATCAAAGGCGCTATCGGGCATGAAGAAAGGGACTCCTGCTACCACCTCCGCTCCCCAATTGGGGTAGAGCAAGAAAGCATGAGGATGAACTCCTCCCTTCTCTCCGGCTCCAGCCCAATTGGGCATACCGGCTCTTCTTTAAAATCAAAGGCGCCATTGGGCACACCCACACCTGCAGGCCCATGCCTGAGGGCCTCGCCAGAGGGCCCTTTGGTGTGGCCCTTAGGTGGTGATCTTAGGTGTGCATCATATCAACCTCACATAACCTTTCCAAACTTGAATATTTACAGCTACAACATCAGGCTTTCCTATACAAGCAACTCAATACCTGTGGAGATCTTTGCAACAATCCAGACTCAAGGGTGAATCAACACTTGAAGCTCTACACTCATATTTTTCAATCTTTGATATTATATATGTATTAATGTCACATTAGAATACATGTATCTTTAAAGACCCTAATCAGTATTGACTGTAATAAGATTGCTACAACAGGCATTAATCTGTATACTCTCGCTTTATATTGTTCTACCATATAACCCTGTTTATCTAACGCACTGAGTTAATTTTGCACCTTCTCTGTTTTATATTGTTTTTGTCCTGTACAATTTCAGTGGGTTTGCACATTTTAAACTTAACCAGTGTACTGCTTTCTTTGTGTGCTTTTTGGCCTACAAATATCATTATTTGTCAATAGAAAAGCATATAAAATTGAGCCATATGCCTTTCATAATACATAAGGATTATATTTCTTGGCTTTCAAAACTGCTCTATCTTGCTAAACTGAGTCAGATATTATCCCCTCAATCTTCCACTATTACAACATACCCCATAAAATGTTTCCTTCTTAATACAAGATTGATCAGAAACAAAATCTCAGCGATATTGGATCTTGTCAAAGATAACAACCCTGACAGTCTATGCTTAACTGAAACCTGGTTATCAGACTCAGATTCAGTGCTAATTAATCAGCTAGCTCAGACTGATTATGAATTATTCCATTGCCCAAGGGCAGCCAAATATGGAGGAGGTGTCCTAATTTTAGTAAAAAAGGAACTAAATACAACACGTCACTTAAGTAAAAACATAGAAGGCATGGACGTCCTAATCATTGAAAATAAAAACATGTTAATCAATCTAATATACAGACTCCCTCATCCATATCAGACAATCTTTCATCAATATTAGATTCAGCATGTACTACATCACCAAACAAATCCCACATTATTCTATGAGATACTGCTGAGGTTCCGACACTGTTTTTATGGTTTTTAGGTACCCATCGTTGAATATCTACTAAAGGTGGTATCATTTTCAGTGCAACATAACAACAATGTTAGCATGTTCTAATACGGTTCTTTCAGCATAAAGTGAGCCAATCCCTGAAGAAGAATTTATCGAAACACGGCCTGTGTCGGGTCAGGTCTCCCTTTATATGTATGGAATAATAAAGTTTTGGTGAGAACCTACACCTGCTACGTCTCTGTACTGTCTCACTGCATAAATGCCATGTCAGACATAGGATTCCAGCAAGTAGTACAGATTCCAACATACAGAAAAGGAAATATACTAGATCTAATTTTTCTCCCAATCAATATTATATATGACACACATTATTCTTCACCGAAATCACTCCCACTACCATGGACAGACCACTTCTTAATAGAATGATCGCTACCTGCATCTCCCCCATTACCTGCTACTAATGATTCCACCCTATACCAAATGAAATTCAAGACCTTTGATAAAGAAACATTTCAGAATAATTCCCTCCCCATATAGATTCTATACCTACTGACGTAGATGATATTCTATTTAACTGGAACTCCACTATTTCTAAGGCTGCTCAAGCCCCAACCACACGCAACAAACCTAGACAGAAAAACTCTAAAATACAGTACACATTTGAATTAAGGAAATTAAAACAAAAATTGTGAAAATTCGAATATCAATGGAGATGCACAAGATCTGAACATGACAACAGGCTATACATGTGTACACCCTTAAAACATATAAAGAAGCTATCAATAAGAGGAAAAAAAGAGTATCACACTACGCTACTCACCAAATCTCTCAACAGGCCGAGGGAACTATTTGCTATTGTCAAGTCTAACAAAAACACCTAATCCAGATGAAGATCAAATCAACATTCATCAACAGATACTAGCTAACCATTATATGGAAAAACTTAAACCCACAATTAATGACGATGTTTCCCCAAAATTCCTCAACTTACAACCAAACGACTTTAACCTTTATAGCCAGGACAAATGGACCTCATTCAATTTTATAGACCTAAAACACCTCAAAAACATAATCACGAGCATCAATACGACCACCTCTCCCACCGACCCCTGCCCAGCCAGTTGTTGAAAGCAAAGAAAGATTAATTCACCCCAACTATCTTAGAAATAGTAAACCACTCATTAAGACAAGGACACATGCCCTCTGCCTTAAAACAAGTTATAATCTGCCCAGTTCTAAAATCAAACATTGCCAACAAAGTCCATCCTAACTCTTACAGACCCATCTCAAGTCTGCCGTTTTTGGTGAAGGTTATCAAAAAAGTCATAAAGCTCTAACTGCAAGACTTTATAGAATTAGGAAGGCCACAGGGCCACGTACCTGGCCGGCCATCAGTAACCGGGCAGGCGGCGCGTGGCATCCCCTTTGGGCAGCGGGGGCCGGACGAATGCCGGGAGGCCAGGACGGCATCTTTTGAATTGATTGGCTCCCGCAGCTGAGCGGCAGCGGCGGGAGCCAATCAATAATGGTTAAGACGAAGGGGGAGGGAGGAGAGGGAGCGGGATCCGCCGCGGCTCGCATTCGGGCGTGCAGGGCAGGAGGCAGCAGACATGTGCTGCGTTCCATTTTCTTTTCTTTTGACCTTGTTTTTTGAAGCAGCGATCGCAGCTTCAGGCAGCTGTTGGTGTGCGGGCTGTGATCAGGGAGGCGTTGCGTCGGATCAGTGGAGTGCCGGAGTGCTGAATCCAGTGGCAGTCTGTCAGGAACATGTGGGAGGGTTCCTGTAGTGCTGAGCGGGTGAGTAGGGATGCCAGCTCGTTCCAGCAAGAGGGGTGGAGAAAGGGGGGGAAGGAGGAATGAGGGTTCCAGGCGGTGCTCAGATAGTCTTCCTAGGGGGGAGGGGTGCCCTGCGCGGTGGGGATAGGGGGAGAAGGAGGAGAGAGAGAGGGTCTTCTGCGGTCTCTTCCGGGGGGGGCGATGCAGTCTGGGAGATCCTGGGGACGGAGAGGGGTGGGGGTGAGGGCACCCTCAGGGGGCAGGGGAACAGCGGGTGCTACGGAACCCCAGGGTGCTGGGCAAGCGGAGTTTACAGATGGGCTCCCTGGGTGTGTGTGCAATACCCCGGATGGCGCTACACAGCCGGGGGAGATGGCAGTGGGAGCAGAGCAGGGGTTACATTCTTGGTGGGGGTGGAGTAGCGATGTGGGAGGGTCCGTGGGGGGCTTACAGGTGCCACCTGTGGGGCAGTTTAACCAAGGCGTGGGTTTTGGGGCGATTGGTCAGGGGGTTGTCTCCGGCCAGTGGACCCATGGCCTGGGACCCATGGCCTGGAGGAGTGGGGGGCAAGGCTCATCCAGGGCAGATTGGCTGGGAGCCTGGCAACCCTCCTGGCCAGGGGCTGCCTCCCCCCCCCCCTGTTTTTCCTTATATTCCTTCTCAGGCTTCGGCAGTGTGGCATCTACCTGGAGGATTTGGTGTGGGAAGTGCAGGAGGAGCGGCGACTGGGTCGACGAGACCAACTCCGAGGATGGCAATGGGGGTCGAACGTATGGAGGGGTTACGGAGCGACCAAGAGCCGGAGCTACCCACAGAACAGATAGCGGGTGCACATTATTTATTATTTATTTATTTATTTATTACAATTTCTTATATACCGCGCTATTTAGCATCAGTGCGGTTTACATTATAACTTAACGACCATAACAACAAGCTGTCAGGTTTACATCGAACAGGAGTATAAACTTGGAAAACAGGGTTAATTATGAGGCCAGCGATGTGGCAGAGCGGACAGGTGAGTTACTTGCAGGGAGTGAGGGGGGCGGGGAGCATGGGGGGGACTGAGTGTTGGCATGGGGGGTAAGGCATGGAGGAAGCGTAAGCATGCTTGTCGGAGGCATCGCAGGGATGAGACTTCGTCATTTTCTTCCAGCGGGTCGTCGACGGACACTTCGGGAGAGGATTCGGTGGGACGGGTAGTGGTTGCCAAGACCCTTAGAGTGGAGGGGGGTAGGTCAGTCCCAACTCTGGCGTCCTTTTCGGAGCTGTGGGAGGGGTTCCACGGGCGTTGCGCAGGAAAATTCAGAAGAGGAAGTACATTGACATCTTCCGGTTGTTGGAGGGGAGGCGGCGGTCGGGCGAGAGCCGTAAGAAGAGAAAGGAAGATGAAAAGGCGGGCAGGATCAAGTGAGTTTCCCATAATGTGGTGAATTGGACTAGGGTTTCTTATAGTTGGCCAGTGTGTGGGGTCATCAGTATCCGGAGCAATACGGGATGCTGCTTGCGTATGCTGATTCAATATTGGAAGCCGCGCAGACGCATGACGGTTGGGCTTGGCTCAATTATGATGAAACGTTTTGGGACAAGATGAAAGAAAATAAGCTGTTGTCCTGGGGGACGCAAGACATTAGTTTGTGGTTGACCCAAATGGCTGCCAGGTCCGGTGGAGCTGGGGGGGTCAGGGGGACAAGGGGGTTCAAAAGTGGTGGGGTCAGGTACAGCGGGTAGGGGGCGTTCCTTTCAGGACGGGGCATTCGGGTCACAGAGGGCAGGGGGTGAGGGTTCAGGAGATCTTTCCTGGCGATTTAATAAGTCGTCATGTCCATTTCCTGACTGTAAGTTTCGGCATGCCTGTTCTATCTGTGGAGAGGGGCATTCCGCCCTCAAATGCACGAAGTGGGTTGCCTCCGCCCCCCCCCTTATGGCTCCCAAGTAGTGCGGATTTGGGGGAGCGAGCTTCCACATCGATTTGGCTGGAGGCTATGCGGACTTGGCTCCAGCGTTATCCGCGGCAGAGGGCTCGGGGGGTGCTAGAGGAGGGTTTTAGGGATGGGTTTCGTATTCCGGTGATAGGGGTGGTAGGGTCGGTGCAGGCGGGCAATGCAGCTTCAGTGAGACGATTACCCAGGTGGTTCAGGATAAATTGCAAAAGGAGCGGGAATTGGGCAGGCTAGCTGGTCCATTTTCATGCCGGACATTTGCTGATTTGGTAGTGTCCGCCTTGGGCATTGTTCCGAAAAAGGAGCTGGGGAAGTACAGGCTGATTCACAACCTGTCATTCCCCGTAGGGTCGTCGGTCAACGATCAGATTCTGAAACAATGGTGTTCAGTGCGTTATGTATCCTTTGACGCAGCGGTGGACTTGTTGCGTCGTTGCGGAGTGGGGAGCCTGATGGCAAAAGTGGACATTGAATCAGCATTTTGGTTGCTGCCAGTTCACCCGTCGACTTTTCCATTGTTGGGATTTTGTTTTGATGGGGGCTGGTATTTTGACAAATGTATGCCGATGGGCTGCTCGATTTCATGTGCGTACTTCGAGATGTTCAGCACCTTTTTGCATTGGGCCTTGATTAAAAAGGTAGGTTGTGCAAATGTTGTGCACTATCTAGACGATTTTTTTGTTCGTTGGAGAGGCTCAGACGTTCCAGTGTCAGATGTTGTTGGACGGATTTGTGACTTTAGCATGGGAGTGGGGGGTGCCACTAGCGGGGGAGAAAACGGAGGGTCCGGCTTTTTGGGTATACAGCTGGATACAGTGGCAATGGTGGCGCGCTTGCTGGGTGCAAAGATAGTGCGTTTGCGGTTGCTGGTGGCCAACATGCTGGGATCGCGTAAGATCACATTGAAAGAGCTACAGGCCTTAATCGGCTCTCTGAATTTTGCTTGCAGGGTGATACCAATGGGTAGGGTGTTTCTGCGGCGCTTGGCGGCAGCTACGGCAGGCATGACAAAGCCTTATCATCGGATCGGGATGACGGGGAGCATATATACGATAATCTGAATATCTCTTGAATACTGTTTAAAGTTCACATATGTCAGTGCATAGCTATTTAAATTCCAGTTTCAATACTGGCACGCATGCGCGGCGTCTGAAAGAAAGCCAATGAGATAGCAGACAGCCATGAGATTATTCGCTACTTTTAGACCCATTGCCATAGAGAACTAATGGTAAGAACATGCCGTTTTTTGACCTTTTATACTGATATACATATTTTGGCAAACAGACTGAGATCTTGTGAATTTTATAATTTTTTTATTCTATTTATAGACAGTGCTATTTCACGAACTAATGATCCCCCCTGAGGAAGAATCGAAACGCAAAGCCGGTACCTGAATGGTGGCGTTGGGGAAGTTCGTTACTCTCTCTTTTTTGAGATAAGCACGTTTCTTTAAGATATAATAATAATAATTTTTTTGAAATCTCAGCAATGAATGAGCAAAAATATTAATTGTGGAAATTTGAACTTTGAACAGTATTCAAGAGATATTCAGATTATCGTATATCTGCTTAATTTAAAAAAAAAATTGGAACCGGAGAGGTCATTGATGCAAAGAAGCAACGCATTTCCTATAGGAGCTAAAGCCCGGGAAGTTGCTGATACAGTCAGAAACCGGGCCAGTGGGGGGGGCGGAGCCTGATGTCCAGCGGGTAGGACGCTTTGCGTTGAAGCTCCCGAGAGGCCTACTTAGAATCCTGACTTAATACCTATACAAATTTACTATTTTGCTCCGAGCTGACCGGGGCACCTCGGGGGGGATGGCGGCCCATAAACCAGCGCGCTTGGACTTCGGGTCTCCTTCTTCTTCTCACGGAAAACGCTCCAAAATAGAGGTGTCCTCCCCACAGAAGATGGTCCCATTTCGTGAAAACCCCGAAATGCACCTGGAGATTTTGGAGGAAATACGCGGCGTGAAGGAATTGGTGCAGTCCAATGGAGAAGCGCTTCGAGCCATGCGAGAAGACTTTGGAGTGCTCCAGGACCGACTTGAAAGTCTTTCATTACGGCAGGACAACATGGCGGGGGTCCTCGACTCGCACGAGGTGCGCTTGGGCAAACTGGACAAGGCTGAGCGCCAGATACAGAATCTTCAAAAGGAGTTAGAAGATAGCAATAATCGAGCCCGTCGCAATAATGTGAGGCTCCTCGGAATGCCGGAGGGGGTGGAAGCAGGAGATATAAGAGAATTCTTGCTCAAAACTCTTCCCTCCTTGCTGAAGATCACTTTTCACAGAGAACTGGAAATCGATCGAGCACACCGTGTTCCTGCCCACATGGCGCTCAACCGCATGACCCCCCGGCCTATTATCTTTAGCTTGCTACGATATCAACAAGTGGAACAAATTTTACATGCTGCCCGAGCGAATCATCATTTGGAATTTGAAGGTCGTAAGGTCTCCTTCTTTCCTGATTTGGCAAAGCCTACCGTTGACCGTCGGAAGAAACTCCTTGCTTTTCGCCCTCGACTTCAACAGCTATAGGCTCGCTTTGGCCTGTTGTATCCAGCGAAGCTCCGAGTGACTCTCCACAACCAAACCAGGACGTTCGAAGATCCTGATCTACTATCAACATTTTAAGACTCCAAAGAAGCAGAGCAGATGCGCTAATCCCAAATCTTGGACTCTTATCTGCCGGCTCTATCCGCCATTTTGAAGGGCCCGATGCGGCGGTCATAGCCAAGCACAGAAATAGCCTGGACTTTCTTTCTTTCTCTATATGACTTTTGTTTTTTGGTCTCCTATCCCTTCATGATGTGTGCCTCGGTCGGATTCGGAGCACGCACAGTCCTACAGGTTATGTGTTTTTTTCAATTTCGGCCTTCTCTGGGGTTTCTCCCCGCAGACACATGGTCGCCAGTAATTTTGGGGTTTTGCTTCTCCTCTACCGTACTGCGGTTTTCTTTGTTAATGTGGGGCGCTTCATTGTATTATATTAGCTTATTTTTCCTATGTCATGTGTACAGCCAGATACAGTCAGTTTGAGGGACATAGTGAAATTATGTGTGCTATCATGCTCAGAATTTTTAACTTTTCTGAATGGCCTTATGTAAAATCTTATCATTCACCGTCTAAGGCATTAATGGTCCACTCAAAGGAAAGAAAATCCTTAGCTATCTTAGCCATGAGCATGTTGATTTAGTGTTTCTTCAGGAAACGCATTTAAACTCTGCTGAAACACTGAAACTCAATGCTAAGCCTCACATGGTAGCTGCCTATTCTCCCACCGTTTCCAAATGGTACGGGATAACCATTCTGGTTAAGAAGTCTTTGCACGCTACTGTACCTGATATTAGCGCTGACAAGGAGGGTAGATGGGCCCGTGTACACCTTGAGGTTGGAGATAGTGAATTCACGTGTATTTGCATTATGCCCCGAATGTGGACAACCCTGCTTACTATGCAAGTATTGCGCAGTTGGCCTTGGCCTCTGCCAATGCTCCATTAATACTTGGTGGCGACTTTACTCAAGTGTTCCCTCAATCTTTTCTTCTCAAACAAGGTGCTCGTTGGTTGGAAGATCCAGTACCGAGTAGACCTGTGTGGCTAGATATAGAAGCGGGCCTTTGCAAACCGATTCCTCTTACCTTTCTCCCTGGTATGACTCTCCCATCAGACTCCCACTATCCACCAATGCTTTTAGACACTTTGGGTGCCTTTAATACCCTTATGCAATTTTTAGACTCCCGACTCTGGTCAGTGCAACTTCAGCATCGCCTTCGGAGCACTAGAGTACTCCTGCCATCGGCATTCCCTACATAGGGTTGATTGGAGACTTTCCGATCTCTCGGTAGTTCACCGGGTGTAGCATCCAATTTTGCTAGACCTTATGTAATGCTATAACTAGAGATACCCCTATAGCGCAGAAAGTATGGGAGAGAGAATTGCATGTGACTTTGACCTCGGAGCAATGGAGCCTTATCTGGAGTAGAGGGACACGGGTTCCCGATCCGCCTCACTCACTCAGACCCTCTTCTTTCTAGCCCACCGGTGTTTTTGCACTTCTCACAGATTAGACAAATGGAACACTACTCAGGGCAATGGTTGCTGGACACGTCCTGCGGCCATTGGTTCATTGCCTCATGTTATGCATGAATGTCCCGCACTACAGTATTACTGGCGTCGGGTCTGGGGTCGTATTTAGTCTATCTCGCACTCTCAGGAGCCCCTTTCTTGGAGGATAGTGGGACTTCGCCCAGTTGCGGGGATCCCTTTCTCCCAAAAATGGCTTATCTCCTTTCGAACTTTATGCTTGGCATTGCTATTTCCCTAATTAAGTAATACTGGAAAATTAGCTCCCATCTGAGCCCCAATGAATGGTGGAATCATGCCTGTCTTTACAGTAAATATGAACAAATACCTCGTCTGTTCGCTTCCTCCGTTCAGACTCCTTCTCATTGGTCTCAATGGAAGATGCTCAATGACTATGTACATTTTGCTAAATGCTCTCATCTGACTATCTAACTTTGTATATATCTCTGTCCTATGATCATGCTGTATTGTAGATACTCTTTTGATCGTTTGATGTATAATCACTGTTAATTGGAAGCGCTCACATGCTGATATAATCGGGTAGAGAAGAAGCATCGGGGTGGGGGTAATGGGTTTACTTTTCCTTATTGTATACTTGTTTTGTCTCTTTTGGTGTGTTGTTTCTTTTGTTTGTTGCAAAATGAAAATAAAAGTTTAAAAAAAAAAAAAGAAACCGGGCCAGTGGCGCATGGCATCCCCTTCGGGCCACGGGGGCCGGAGGAATGCCGGGAGGCCAGGACGGCGTCTTTTGAATTGATTGGCTCCTGCGGCTGAGCGGCAGCAGCGGGAGCCAATCGGTAATGGTTAAAGTGAGGGAGGAGAGGAGAGGGAGCGGGAGCCGCTGCGGCTTGCATTCGGGCGCGCAGGGCAGGAAGCAGCAGACGGCCCGCCCTCCCGCCCAACATTGGGATTGGGGTGATGATATTGGGTTTTTGCAGCTGGGGGAGGGGTGGCGGGATCCCGGAGGTTTCTGGTGTCTGGAGCCATAGCTATTAGTTGGGCGGGGGTGGGGTACCCCCGACCCGGATAACCCCGGTGAGGCTTTTGCTAGTAATATGGCGAAGCTGGAGGAAGGGGTGGTAGGATGATAGCAGTAGCCTCGCTGCGGTGGCAACAGCGATGACCTCACTTTGCTACCCACATGGCTGGTGAGTCATTACTGTTGAGGTAGAGGTGGGAATGTATTGTTTGGAATTATTGTTGAAGTTTGTTAAAGTGAATAAAGCTGCGACCGGTGTTATGCCAATAATGGAATGTTGTGAGTTATTGCGGGTGTGGGGGGGCGAAGGGGAGGGGCACCGTGTCCACTGTGCCTTGGTTACTAAATGTTCCCCTTGATGAACAACAACATGAGTTTTGACCTCATCACAGTGTAGAGACACTCATGCTAACTTTTATGGACAGACTCATACGTGGCTTGAACAGCAGCAAATGAGCATCTATCTTAATTTTTCTCAACATTGCCTCAGCGTTTGATAATATTAGCCACAAAATACTCATTTCAAGGTTGCAGCAGATTGGTCTACAAAAAGAACATAAGATATGCCATACTGGGTCAGACCAAGGTCCATCAAGCCCAGTATCCTGTTTCCAACAGTGGCCAATCTAGGTCATACGTACCTAGCAGTTTCCCCAAAAGACACAGGTTCCTCAATGCTTGTACTGGGTCAAGCATTGATATCTTGGGTCCCTTCTTAATAATGGTTTATGGACCTTTCCTCCAGGAACTTGTCCAAACCTTTTTTAAACCCAGCTACACTAACAGCCTTTACTACATCCTCCGGTAACAAATTCCAGAGTTTGATTACACGTTGAGTGAAAAAATATTTTCTTTTATTAGTCTTAAATAGTTTACCTTGTAGCTTCATTGCATGTCCCCTAGTCTTTCTATATTCTGATAACATAAACAATCGATCCACGTTTACCCGTTCCACTCCGTTCATTAATTTCTACACTTCTATCATATCTCCACTCAGCCGTCTCTTTTCCAGGTTAAAGAGCCCTAACCTTTTTAGCCTTTCTTCATAGGAGTATCCTTCCATCCCCTTTACCATTTTGGTGGCTCTTCTCTGAACCTTTTCTAATATCGCTATATCCTTTTTAAGATACGGCGACCAGAATTGCACACAATATTCAAGGTGCGGTCTCATGATAGAACGATATAGAGACATTATAATATCTTTTGTTTTATTTTCCATTCCTTTCCTTATGATACCTAGCATTCTATTTGCTCTCTTGGCTGCCGCTGCACACTGGGCCGAGGGTTTTAACATGTTATCCACAATAACATCCATGTATGGTTATTCAATGGTTTAAGTCCTACTTATCTAGCCACACTCGACAGGTCCAGATTGGTCAATTAGCTTCTACAACTTTTAAACAAGAACAAGGCATTCCTTAAGGTTCATTCCTCTCTACCCTTCTATTCAATATTTATATTCAACTTATATGTAATATCTTCAAAAAGCACAAGGTAAACTATCATCTCTATGCCGATGATATAATGATGTATAAACCCATAGACACTTCAAACCCTGCTTGCTCCAAGATCCAATCCTGCTTAGATGATGTAATTGAATAGCTAAAAGCACACAACCTAAAATGAACATGAAAAAAACAGAAGTGCTCTATGTGTCTAGAAATCTAAATTTCAACCCTCCACCTAAATTCAGATACAAGGATCGGAGCTGGAAGTCAAAAAGGAAGTTAAATACCTTGGTATCATCCTAGATCAGACTCTAAATATGGTTTCCCACATAAAATCAATTACTAAAGTCATATACTTCATATTATGTATGGTACAGCACCTCAGATCCCTCCTAGAAAGCAATGACTTCAGAACAGTCCTACAAGCCCTCATAACACCACACTGATTATTGTAACAGTATTCTGCAAGGTCTCCCCAAAAAAACCATCCATCAACTCTAGATGGCATAAAATCTTGCTGCATGCATAATACATAAGGCACACCACTCTGATCATATCACCCCACTTCTCCATAACCTTTATTGGTTACCCATTTCAACAAGAATAAAATATAAATACATAATGGATAGTTTTCAAGCTTCACAATAAAAGAACTCCAACATACCTATCCTCCATCTGCAATTCTCCCACAAGCACAAGAACCAGAAGGAACTGCTCCCTAAACACTTATGCCATACTTAATCACTTCCGTAACACCAAGCAATCTACCAGCTCCAGAGCTTTCACATATTTATTTATTTTATTTTATTATTTATTTAACATTTCTTATATTCTTATATATTGCCCCAGTCCTATGGAATGCACGTTGTGATAATTTAAGAGCAATAAAGGATCTCCAACAGTTCCGCAAGGAAATAAAGACACACCTGTTTATTGATTACTATGGTAACTCCTCTGTGATACCTCAAACCCAACCAACCTAGCTATATCCAACACAAATAGGCCCCTACCAATGTTAACACGCAGATAATGGAACACCCAATTTACTACTAATTGCATCATTTTATATAGTTGTTGTAATATAGTTGTTAGCAATTAAAATATTAATGAGTTTTTTCAAAGTTTCAATGTAAAGTTTCTTGTTATGTTCGCTGTAAACCACCCCTGATCACTGGAAGGGGCGATATATAAAAACTTGTAAATAAATAAAAAAATTTAAAGAACTGAGAATACTTGAGGTGAGACCAATGGCTTGTGTTGCTGTACAGTATAGAACATGTGCTCACGCTATTCAGGAGGTGTCTCTGATAGGTGTTCCTGTCAGTGACTACAACTGGTATCTAGCCATTAGGTGTGTCAACTTATGCTGGCAGACCCATGTATGCCCCCTCTACCCACAAATACTCTGTCATGGGGTAGGCCAGAAGGACCCTTGAGGTGACTGCTAATATCTCAGATTGCACCTGGAGCTGGTTGCACGAAGCTAGCACTGGAACCCGATCTGTAGACACTCTACTGTTGTAGATAGTGGGAATGTGAAAGGCAGATAGCGATGGTGAATATCCTGTCCCTTGGTGTTCTACCCATCAGCTGCCATCTCATCTCAAAGTAATGCTATGAATGCTATCAGTACCAGTACCAAATACCCAATCCATAGGAGGCCACAATCATGACTGTTCAAGCCCTCCAGTAAAACAGAGTGGCAAGAGCCTTTTCTGATCATTTGCAATGTCCCAGTAACATAATGTATTGACACACCTAAAGCGTGAAACCTACAACAGTATCCAGATAGTGGCCAACAAGACACCCACCTACATAACAACACCATTTGGATATTGTTAGAGTGATAGAAGCAGAGAAGTGGCAAACATTGCCCTGATCAACCATATAGCTGCAGAGTGGCATTGTCAGAGAGGTTTGCAGACATGGATGTAATTTTAGTCAGCCATCACTATAACTTAGCCTCTGCAAGTGGTTTGGATGCACAGGAATCAGGGATCAACCCCTCATGGAATCCCACTGTGCCAAAGGATGACCTAGTCTGTCCTTTATGTCCTCCATGCCCATTGCTGCAGATGTGGAAGTACAGGTGCCAATGCTGATGGACAAAGAACTATTTGTTGGATCCCACAGGGCAAGGGCCACTCATCCTAAGTGCATGCCACAAGTGAAAATGGGACCTGTAATGCACTGTGTGTGCACATCCCACAGGGCCTATGATAGTTCGAACCAACAGCTGATACAGGATGAGTTGTGGTGTGAGATGGGCACACACCTGTGTGCTGGTAGTGAGTCAAGTTGCCAGTTTAAATATCGAAAGGGAGGGGTCAGGACAATGCATATTGACTCCACCAGGTTCTATCTCTGTAAGAAAAGATATATCAATGGTCATGTGAGAAATGCATGGAGGCGAAGAAGGGATGTACATTATGTATGTGTAGAGGATATCCCCATCTCATGGTCAGCCAGCCTGTGGTCTGTCATGTCACAGCCCTGCATTATCAGGCCATTGGCTACAGACCTGTCCATGATGGCAAAATGACACACCATGTATGGGTGTGCCCCATATATCACAGCCTATGACACACTATCCCACACAGTGTACTAGTGGTATATATTATACACATTCAACATGTGCAGGTATCATGTTGACGAACCCCAGTGATGAATATGAAAACATAACAATTGTGTGCATGAGAGAACAATGTCTATTGTCAGGTTGCACAGCACAAAATGGGATATGAAGAGGAATAGTCACCAGGCAGTCCAAGTATACAATCAATAGACACCACATGATGTGTGTCAGCCCCCACCAGTGCTGGTGTGGTCACCATAAGTGGCATGCCTGAATTTCCAAGTATGTTGTTAGATTATCTGAGGTGGCAACAGTGATGCTACACAGTTCCAACAGTGGTCTGCAGGATGTGTCTCATATGATGTCAGTGTGATGATGGTCACCAGTACCTACCAATGGTTACAGGGTAGCTTGCTGGCATGGCCTAAAGGGGTATAGAGGTCCAATCAGTCACCGCCATTATCACTGGATGCAGCTCAGTTCCTAGGGACAGGTGGTTCTCTTCTGTATATATTGTCCTACAGGTGTCATACACACACAACCCCATTGATGTATGCTGTGTGCCTGAGTAACCCTTGAGAATGCTGGACCACTGATGCAGGCCCAGCTGTCTGATACCAGCTTTCACAAACAATGTGAACATCAATGTCTTGGCTCTTGACTGCATGACTTCTTCATGATTTGTCAGTCATACAGGTTGCGATCAACATTGTACAGCAACCATACAGAGGTGAGAGAAGTGTGCCATGAAGGGTGTCAATGTGTCTGGGCAGTGCTGGATCACAGATCCTTGGCCTGGGTCTTCCTGGGTCTCCCATGATCCTTCCTCAGGTATGGTGGGACAGCTGGTAGTTGCTGGGAGCTAGGCTCTGCTTGCACCTCACTCTGGGGCTGCTGTTGTGTCTGCAGGAGGCAGGATGCTATGAGGGCCTACAGACTGATTCAGTGTGGTGAATCCACCTCTCACTGCATCTACAAGTTCCCCCAGCCCTTGTTCAATGCCTCCCTGCATGTGATCCATCCGCTGTTCCATCCCTCCCAGCCTCTGTATCACATGCACCATGGACTGGTGGAGATCTGTAAACATGGTGGAGAACAACTTGGTCATTCCATATGTATAATCCCCTCATGGGTAAGTGCTCACAGAGAGACATATACTCATTGAAAGGTAAGAGTGAACTGGAGCTATGTGAGTTCTCCATTGTGCCCAGTGCAGTTGTAGACAATGTGAGGAGGTCCTGACACTGACTGCATAACTGGTGACAACCATGTGGTCATGGGGTGCAGAGATTTATTTATTTTATTTATTTACATTCTCTTATATACCACGCTATTCTGCATCAGTGTGGTTTACATTGAACAAACTGAAATTACATTGAACAGGGCATCTTGCTCTGCTTAGCTCCAGGAGGAGCTGAGCCATCTACCCGAGTCGAAGCCTCATCGAAGGGAGCCTGCCCTGCTCCAGAAGATCGGCGGCAAGAAAAGAGCAAGCCAGCTACAAAAGACCTTGCTGCACACAAAAGAGCTCTTCGGGGGAAGCTGCTTTTTGGCTCCACCCCTCCAGCAGCGTGTCTCAGAGCAGCTCTACCCAATCGGGGCACAGCTCTCCATTTAAAAGGAGAAGCCACAGGCACAGCATCCTCTCTTGCTCTGCTTAGCTCCAGGAGGAGCTGAGCCATCTACCCGAGTCGAAGCCTCATCGAAGGGAGCCTGCCCTGCTCCAGAAGATCGGCGGCAAGAAAAGAGCAAGCCAGCTACAAAAGACCTTGCTGCACACAAAAGAGCTCTTCGGGGGAAGCTGCTTTTTGGCTCCACCCCTCCAGCAGCGTGTCTCAGAGCAGCTCTACCCAATCGGGGCACAGCTCTCCATTTAAAAGTAGAAGCCACAGGCACAGCATCCTCTCTTGCTCTGCTTAGCTCCAGGAGGAGCTGAGCCATCTACCCGAGTCGAAGCCTCATCGAAGGGAGCCTGCCCTGCTCCAGAAGATCGGCGGCAAGAAAAGAGCAAGCCAGCTACAAAAGACCTTGCTGCACACAAAAGAGCTCTTCGGGGGAAGCTGCTTTTTGGCTCCACCCCTCCAGCAGCGTGTCTCAGAGCAGCTCTACCCAATCGGGGCACAGCTCTCCATTTAAAAGGAGAAGCCACAGGCACAGCATCCTCTCTTGCTCTGCTTAGCTCCAGGAGGAGCTGAGCCATCTACCCGAGTCGAAGCCTCATCGAAGGGAGCCTGCCCTGCTCCAGAAGATCGGCGGCAAGAAAAGAGCAAGCCAGCTACAAAAGACCTTGCTGCACACAAAAGAGCTCTTCGGGGGAAGCTGCTTTTTGGCTCCACCCCTCCAGCAGCGTGTCTCAGAGCAGCTCTACCCAATCGGGGCACAGCTCTCCATTTAAAAGTAGAAGCCACAGGCACAGCATCCTCTCTTGCTCTGCTTAGCTCCAGGAGGAGCTGAGCCATCTACCCGAGTCGAAGCCTCATCGAAGGGAGCCTGCCCTGCTCCAGAAGATCGGCGGCAAGAAAAGAGCAAGCCAGCTACAAAAGACCTTGCTGCACACAAAAGAGCTCTTCGGGGGAAGCTGCTTTTTGGCTCCACCCCTCCAGCAGCGTGTCTCAGAGCAGCTCTACCCAATCGGGGCACAGCTCTCCATTTAAAAGGAGAACGCCACAGGCGCACCCGCGCCTTGCGGGCCCGCGCCTGAGGGCCGCGCAAGAGGGCCCTTTGGCACGGCCCTTAGGCAAAGGCACCCCCAAGATCGTCACAGAAACATAACAGAAAAAACGACGCTAAGACTACACCTCCCTCTTGGTACAGCTGAGCTCCCTCGGGGTCGAGCTCGCGTACAATCAAGGAACTGACAATCCACCAACTCACAGTGGAAACGCAGAATACCAACTCCGAAGACGCCGAACTGCCTAAAGAGCTGAAACTCTGGGGCACGTAAGTCACACTCATTTGAGTGATTTTTAAACTATCAACACTGCTTCATTACTTATATGAATTAACTGCACTCCTAACAATAATTGAATGTATAGTTCTGTTTAAATCATCTGATTGCAGCAGCACCACTCTCTACAGCTAGGATTATCCTCCTGCCTCTCATAAAAATACTAATTTAAAGGGTAGAAATTCATGTTTGGGACTAGAATCCAAGATCAGTGTTGGGCACTCTAGTGACTAGTTCCCTCTGGATACTGTTGTTAGCTTCCAGCGTTTACAGGCCATATTAGGTATTACCATGTTTGTCCAGATCGATACTGTAAACCCAGGGATATGCCAGTGTTGTTAACTACCATCGTTTATAGGCCATATTTGGTATTACCATGTTTGTCCAGATTGATACCTTAAACCCAGAGATATGCCAGTACTGATGCTATGTTAGAGCAATGTCATCTTTAGCTAGATAAGAACATAGGGACTTGGGATGTACCATAGTGGGTCAGACCAAGAGTTCATCAACAGATCCAGCTGCACACACACGAAACAGGCTCCCTCCACGGGACAGGCTCCCGCACCGCGACAAACCCAGCTCCACATCCACGGGACAGACCCCCGCAACAGGGCGACCACCACAGATCCGGCTCCACCTCCACGGGACAGGCTCCCTCCACGGGACAGGCTCCCGCACCGCGACAGATCCAGCGTCACATCCACGGGACAGTGCCCCGCACCAAGACGACCTCCACAGATCCAGCTCCACATCCACGGGACAGGCTCCCTCCACGGGACAGGCTCCCGCACCGCGACAGACCCAGCTCCACATCCACGGGACAGGCCCCCGCACCAAGGCGACCAACACAGATCCAGCTCTACACACACGGGACAGGCTCCCTCCACGGGACAGGCTCCCGCACCAAGGCGTCCGTCACAGATCCAGCTCCACATCCACGGGACAGGCTCCCTCCACGGGACAGGCTCCCGCACCGCATCAGATCCAGCTCCACATCCAAGGGACAGGCTCCCTCCACGGGACAGGCTCCCGCACCGCAACAGATACAGCTTCACATCCAAGGGACAGGCTCCCTCCACGGGACAGGCTCCCGCACCGCAACAGATACAACTTCACATCCCCAGGACAAGCCCCTGCAACAAGTACAGCTCTCCTCAAAAAAGCAAACAACAGACGAAAACCTAAGGACACAGGCGTCGCCCTATCAGAACATCACAAGCTATCAACATGCACACCACATACTTCCTCCCACTATACCTACTAGTCACACAACTCCTCCCACCAACTACACACCCCCACTACCCCCAAACAAACACACCATGGTACCCACCAACTGCACTGCCATATCTCGGTCCACAACACACACATAAAGAGACACTCGCAACCTCCCAAACAAAGAGACAAAACAGACACAAATCAAACCCCAACACCGGCCCTAAGGAAGCACAAGTCGCAACAACCTCTTCCACAAAGAAAACATCAATTGAGCTCATAAACGCCAGATCCATCTGCAACAAGATACACACTCTGGTAGACCACATTGAAGAGCGACAGCCAGACATAATATGCATCACAGAGACATGGCTCAACCCTACCGACAGTGTACTACTCAACCAACTAGTACCGAACAACTACTCAGCATACAACTGCCCACGCATCCACAAGCGTGGAGGAGGAGTCCTAATAATAGCAAAAACAGAACTCAAGTTCAAGACACTGAATCTCACAGATACAAAGCAGTGTAACACAATTAGCATCAAGAACAAGAATATTGCAATCTGCCTAACCTACAGAGCACCCCGTGCTCCACCCGACGAACTAGCCTTCATACTCGAAGAAGCCTGTGCCATAACGTCAAACAACAAACCAGCACTACTAATCGGAGACTTCAACCTCAAGTCCGCCAATACAAAAGATGCAGAGGCCTTCCTTCAGGCAATGTCATCACTTCAATTCACACAGATAGTCAATGCACCAACACACAGACTAGGATCATCCCCAGACCTCATCTTCACATCAAACTACCTAACTTCAAGAGACCTAATCTCTACACCCACCATCACCCCAGTACCATGGTCTGACCATTACTTAATCGAGACAAATCTGCAATCACAAGAAGACTGGACAAGCGAAAGAGCGAACTTCCCACACACACAAAGACGATTCAAGTCCTTTGACAAGGACGAATTCATCCAGGACACAATACAACACTTGAACATTGACTCAGAGGACCTGGAGGAACAAGTTTCCAACTGGAACAATGTCCTAGCTAACGCCGCCAAACCATCCGTTGACAGGACCAAGAAACAACACCACAACAAGAGACAAAACAAACCATGGTACTCAGCAAAAATACGACAGGAAAAGAGGGAGCTCAGGAAAATTGAACGGAGATGGAGAAAAAACAAAACTACTTCCGACCAACATCTTTACCTAACAAAGCAAAAACAATACAATGAACACATCAACCAATCAAAGACAGAATTCCACACAAACCTGATAAATTCTTCCATCAACAAACCCAGAGAACTTTTCGAAATAGTAAAAACCCTGACAAAAGAGCAAGCAGCAGAAAGAGAAATACAAGTGGATCCACAGATATTCGCCGACCACATCAAAGACAAATTTCACTCCACAGAGCGCTCAACACCCAGTAGAACCAACAGAACGAACGTCCACCCCAAAACCTGGGGCACATTCCACTCACCCTCAAAAGAGCAGATATCAGACATCATCTCCACAATCAACACAAGCACTGCTCCTACAGACCCTTGCCCAGTGTCATGGGTCAAAGCCACCAAAGCAAGCCTCATACCAAACATTCATAAAATGGTACACAACTCACTCACTCAAGGACTCATGCCACAGCAATTAAAGCTTGCCTCAGTAAGACCAATCACAAAGAAAACTTCTCTCGACAAAAAGGACCCAGCAGCATACCGACCAATCTCCAGCATACCCTTCCTCGCAAAATAATCGAAAAGACGGTTCAACTACAACTTCAGGAACACATTGACGAACACGGAACTCTCGACGACAACCAACACGGATTTCGTCCCAACCATGGAGTCGAAACTCTCCTGATCTACCTCTTCGACAGCATCATAAGAATAATTGACGACATCAGGAATGGAATTATAATGATCTTCATCGACATCTCCTCAGCGTTCGACACAGTTGATCACAATATACTCCTGGAGAGACTGAAGAACACTGGTATACACGGTACCACTCTAAAATGGTTCCACTCGTACCTAACAGAAAGACAGCTACAGGTCAAGGTGGGACAGGACACCTCCCGGCCCATAAACGTCCAACAAGGAGTACCACAAGGATCCGCACTCTCAGCACTCCTTTTTAACATCTACATCCAACCAATATGCAACATTATGAAAGAGAACAACATCCAATACACAATATACGCAGACGATATAATGGTATACTCCCCGATATCAATCGAAAACCCGGACTTCTCTAAGATAGCAGACTGCCTTACCCAAATGGCGAAGTGGTGCCAAAACAACAATCTAGCTATAAACTACAACAAGACTGAAGCTTTAATCATCACTCGAAACCAAAGCTTCACACACCCACCAAACATAAAGATACAAAGCACCACGATACCGATAAGATCGGAGGTGAGATACCTTGGGGTTACTCTGGACAGTAAACTCAACCTCAAACCACACATAGACAAAACAATCCAAAAAGCATATTACAGGATGCGAATCATCAGGAGACTGAAACCACTCCTCGCTCCAGAACACTTCCGTACAGTCTGTCAAGCACTGATAACCCCAATACTGGACTTCTGCAATCCGATATACCTCGGACTACCAAAACAAGCTCTCAAACCACTACAGCTGGCACAAAACACTGCAGCTCGAATCATATCCGGAGCCGCAAGGCAGGAGCACATCACACCTACACTAAAGGACTTACACTGGCTCCCAATCATTGCTCGCATCAGATACAAGACTATCATAAACCTATTTAAGATAAAAGAACACACATCAGCCAACAGCCTCCACCTGCTCATACAACCAGAAACCAGCGCACGTCCCAGAAGAAGTCAAACATGCAACCGAGTCAGCACCCCAAATGAGTACAAGCAAACACGCAAGGACACAACAGACAGAGCTCTCTCCATGGCTGCTCCAACAATATGGAACAATCTACCGGACGATCTAAGGGCAACTCCAGACCTCAAAGACTTCAGAAAACAACTGAAAACCATGCTGTTCATAGAGCACTATGGTCACATCACATAACCTAAGAGAATGGATAACAGCACTCCAATCCTCCCAAACAACTGAATATATATAAAATATGATTCTAGCACCACTGTAAATAGCCCACCCTGTATATAGCTCAAACAAATCAAGCACCCAACACATCCCTCACACAACTAAGTTTTATCCTCACTGCATGTACAACACACACACTTTACCTGATTGCTTGCTGTGATACCACCTTGATTATTAAGATAAGGCGGTTTAGAAATACTGTTAAATAAATAAATAAATTATAACTTGGAGATAACTATTTTACAGGGAACATGGGCTATGGAGGGTTAAGTGGCTTGCCCAAGACCACAAGGAGCACCTGTGGGGCTAGAAACCCCAGTCCTTCCGGCCAAGGTTGCTGTCCTCTAGTGGGATTTGAACCCTGACCTTCCGGCCTGAAGGTACCTTGCCCCAACCACTAGGCCACTCCTCCACTCCAGATGGATGAGCATGAGCAGACAGCCATGAATGAGCATGAGCAGACAGCCATCATATGTCACAGTAGCACACCTATGGAGCCCCACACCCCCTTATATACATGGCATGTGTGCAGTAACCATGCAACACATCACCCCCATGGCAGTCCTGACCTTCAAGGGATCCCCAGGTGGCCCTGATCACCCCCTGAGCACTCTCATGATGGTGGCTCATGCTACACACCACTTTCTGCCTCCCCTCCTGTATACATGGCTCTATCACCCATCAACTGCCACCCTATCTGCCCAACGCTGTATGTGACCCTGATGGGGGACAACCTCAAGACATGCATTACCAGTGCACCTGTGGACATAGGAGTGTTGGTGTGAATGACAGAAGAGGAGGTGGACAAATGTGAATGGCTGCCATAGACAGGGGCAGGTATCCAGCTGCTAGCTCATTGTAATGGCCAATGTAGCAGGCATGGCTATCTGCCCACTATTCATGCATCATAGTGCAGCACCCATTTGTGGCATTCATTGTGGTGCCATTAGTACTATATGAGGCCATCACTATCCTGCAAGTGCTCCCCCACACCAAGTAGCAACACTGCCACCATGTACCCATGCATGCACTACGTACCTGTCAGATGTGCCTCGATGTCACTGCTGTGCACTGCTAGGTCTTCATGGATACCCAGGATAATTTTATTACTGAAAATAGATACAGGATGGTGCTCAATAACATTTACATCTGCATCAGGGTGGGCTTCCTGAACATCTCCCTGCAGTGCTTCCACTGTCTCTCCTGATCCTCTGGCTTCCCCCAATGGGGAGCTTGGTGACAGCATCTCATCACAGTCATCATCTGAGAGGGTGTGGTACAGGTCTGGCTCCATCTCCATCTTAATTTCAACAAAATCACCACCTGCCTCTTTGAAGCTGAAAAATGGCTCCACTCAATCCATATGGATATCAATTTCAAAAAGACCGAAGCACTCTTCGTAACCAGAAGTACCACCTTCACCCCTCCAACTTCCATCAACCTTATGAACATTACTCTCCCAGTCAAGTCTGAAATTAAATACCTTGGAGTTACACTAGACAAAACCCTAAGCATGACCAACCACATAAAACAGACTGCCAAAACTATATTTTTCAAACTGAGAACCATACAGCAACTCAGACCCCTCATCGACATCAACGATTTCAGAACAGTTGTCCAGGCTCTCATTATGCCACATTTAGACTTCTGCAATGGCATACTCCAAGGAACATCCAAAAAGAATTTACACATCCTTCAAAGAGCTCAGAATGTCACTGCTCGAATCATTATGAAAGCTAAAATATTCGATCACATCTCTCCTATCCTATACGCTCTCCACTGGCTTCCTATCTATAGTAGGATTCAATATAAAACACTTGTCACCACTTTTAAACTCATTAATGACCTAGCCCCATCACAGTTGGCAACTCTACTCCAAACCCCACAAGAAAACAGAACCAGAAGAAAAAGTAACCTCAACATGCTATTAATTCCCATTGCAGTGACAAAATCAAAACAAATAACCACCAACACTGCTTTTTCATATTATGCTCCCAGCCAATGGAATAAACTGCCACTAAACCTCAGAGAGATTAAAGATCTTACAACTTTCAGGAAGGAACTTAAAACCTACCTATTTAGTCAACACTATAGCAACATACAACCTGAAATCAAATTTACTACACAAAAACATGCAACAAACCAAACACAAGTCTACCCCACCTAATTCCATTTTCATATCCACCCAAGTTAGTCTACTCCCAACACTGTACTTATGATCGCAAATAACTATTATAATCTCTTGCTAACCATGTAAAGCTACTTTTTGGTTCTTTGTAACATAGTTTTATGTTTCCTTTTATGTTAATAACCCACACATTGTTTTCCATGTAACCTAGTTCTTATGTAATCTAGTTTTATGTTCACCTAATGTTTAATGTAATGCAATATTGCACTGTTTTGCTATATTGTTGTTTTAAGTTCCTTGTAAACCGCCCCTGATCTCTGGAAGGGGCGGTATAGAAAAGCACACAAATAAATAATAATAATAAATCTCGCTCTCCACAGCAGACTGGTATGGTGATCCATAATCTGTCTCCTCCTGGCTGTCCCCTGCCATGGGAATTGCACACCACCCTATCTCAGGCACCCCACAGACTAGTGTCCCATCCATTGCTTCCATGTCTTGCTAGCAACAGTTGCAGGATCATATGCATCATCCAAGCATCCTGGAAAAGGCCAGAGACAGACAACCTGATCACACGCATGGACCAACAGTCACCTCACACCTGTACTATGAATAGCAGGGGTTCATAGATGTGCCTCACAGCCAGTTGGGGGACATGTTTGTACACAAATCTGAGGACATTGAAGCACTGGCACACATCATGTCCATTGAATAACTATCATGGCAATGCATTATGCTGGTGGAGCACCTGAGGACATGACAGGCTGTGAAAGGGACTGGGGGAGGTCTGGGAATGCCCTGACAGAGCATATCACCCCACAATGCAGCTATGTGCCAAACTAGGTTTCTCCCGCAGCACATCCTACAGGCTGGTGCTCCATCTGTGGGACTACCCATTGGCATGCGCAATCACTGTGTGGTTGTCATGCTTGCTGATATTCCCCACCAGCCCTGCAATGTGTTGCGTAGGGTCTCAGATGACATGGTCCTCTGATTATCAGTACCGTGTCTCACAACCTGTATGGCAGCTGTGCAAATGGGGGCCTCTCATCCCCCTATAGCATAATGTTGGCAGGCTCCATACACACACCACTGCAAATGTACTGCTGTGCTACCCAGCCTGTAACATGGGCTAGCTGCCTCCCCTCATTGGCTATCGGCCAACATACATATCCAGCAACACAATGCCACAAACATGTTTTGGTACTGCCTTCATCAGGGGTCAAATAGGCACTATAAAGAATATAAATAGATATCAATAAATAATAATGAATTAAAATATACTATAAAATATTAAGAAATTGAAATTATAAAACAGTTACAACCATTTAAAACTAAGATAAAAACTGAAAAATTAAAAGCAAATGCCATCCTGAACTAATAAAATGTGAACACTCCAGTTAAAGTGGAATGAAACCATAATAAAATAATGATTATAATAATAATAATGAGAATGATAATAATGTTAATAATATTAATGAAAATGACAGACACTAAGGGGTATGTTTACTAGACCGTCTTAATGTTCCCGGCGCTAGTTGCAGCGATAATGTGAAGGATGCCATATAAGGAGTGGGCGTTCCGGTCTTAAGGTAGCAATCGCGGGTTATCGTGCAATAAAGTGCGCCGTGTCCATTAGCACGCGATAGAGGGAGCCGCGCACGTTACCGCGCGTTAACCTTAACTTCGTGTGCAGACCTGCAATAACAGCAATAGAGGTGTGAAACACTGGTTAATACAATGACTGCTGAAACAGGGGTCGTGAGTTCAATCCCCCAGTGGGCTTAATGAATAAGGTTGGCTGAGGTGATACCTTTTCCTGCTTGAAACAGTCCAAAAATCTGTGCTGCCAGCTAAAAATACCCGCACCCCAGTGCCATAAACTAATGCACCTTTTAGGGCGCACCAGAAGGCACATCCTAAACCACCACGTCAGCCAAGGCGGGTTATAATCTGCCCCAGAGGCCATGTCAAAAGGTTGTCAACTCCCAAGGCACCATAATAGGCACCCCATAAGCTGGCTGAATCTAAGGTGTGGCTTAAGATACCCCAAGGATGTATAGGTGACTCAAAAAATGTTGGCCAAGGGCAGTAAGGTCCCCCAAGTTGAAAAGCAAGAAAGGTATGGGCCAAACACAGATGTAACCCTAACACTGCACAGAGCAACAAGGAAAGACAATGCACAAGTAATGGAAGGAAGTAGATCTGAGCTGATGGACCAGACATATCTGTGTCCAGCCCATGTGGCAGCTGGAAAAATGGACAAACATATCGGGGGCAGCAGTAGTGATGCACAGGGTGATGGTAATGTACCATGCAACAATGACAGTGTGTGGCAGAGGATGGGAAGATGTGTCCAGCAGAGGAGGTAGAGGTGGCAGGATAGGTATAATGACAGGAAGACAGAGGAGTAGCAGTGCCATGCAGAGCACACACAGGAGAGGCAACCAGGGAGAGCTGCAATGCAGAAATGTGTAGCAGTGCAGGACATGGGGTAGCAGCATACACATCAGGGTAGGATGGCACACAGCTGGCAGACACACATATATGGACAGAAGGATGGTTGGCAACTGTGATAAGGGTACAATGTGCTAAAAGCACAGATCTGCACAGATATGACTGTCACAAGAATGAAAAGTAGCTGTGTAGAACAGGCATACAAATGAAAGAGAACAGATGGAATCAAACCTATGACCATTAGCACAAATGTCAATGCACAAACCGGTAGGCCACACCACCAACGTGAGGTCATTAGAAAAGGCTGCATACAAGAATACTGCAGGTCATCACACAAGAAGCCTGCTGGCTGCCAGGATAGGCAAACCCCCAACAGTAGCTATGATGGAATGCACATGCAGATCTGGTGTGTACAGATCAGATCACAGTCTGTAATTGGGACCGGAGCCACATGTAACAGCTAATATGTGATGTATAGGCAGCACAGAGGGCACATTTTGGTGTACAGTGAAGAGATGGAAGGGTGTGTGCATAGGTGATGAACATGCAGGTACGTAATGGTCAGGTTAGCACAACAGAAAAAAAAAGTAGACCCCATGTGGGGATCAAACCTGCAACCTATGGTTTTATAACACATGTCTGTAACCACTATCCCAAACTACCACAACAAGCACGATGCAATAATAGTACCTCAAAGGGAAGGTGTGTATGGGAACCTGTAACACCCAGTGATGTGGCAAATGGCTGGCAGATAGTTGGCACCGTACAAGGATGTGAGCACAGGTGGGCCATGTACATGACCAGGAAATCACTAAATACAAGTGTCAGTGTGATCAAGCAGCAGCAGAGACAAATGTACATCAAACACATATTTTTATTTTGGTTAATCATCACAGATAGTGTCGATACCGCCTATCATAATATCAAGGTGAGTGGATCCCAGGTGAAAATTGGAGAACACATTTTGCAGGGCAGCAACCCGCACGTTACAGAAAAGTCACTGGCCCGTCTACAGATGATGGGCAGGAGAGATAATGTGCATCAGGTGCATGGTGTGCAGTATGCATTAGGCCCCCACCCCCACATGCTGCTGCATGCCCCAAATGTGTTAGTTGCATATGTGCGCATGTAGACAGTAGGCAGTGCATGATGAGGGACCAACGCACATCAATCATGATCTGCTCCCTAAAACATATCTGTCTGCCAACACAGGAGGCACACAAAAGAAACAGCATATGTTGTTTAAAGTAAGAAAGTGTAAACACATCGAAATTTATATTACAGTTGTCACATAATGCCTGATATAGGAATCAAAGCTGCAACAATGTAACCCTAAACAATCGTCAAATGCACAATGAGGATATGCTAATAGGTAGCAGAGGCACATGAACATAGAGACTTCAAATGAAACCATCTTCAGAAACATGCAGAGAAAACACTATGCAGAAGGTCCCCCTGCACTGATTGGTGTCGATACAGTATCCTTACACATATATCACGGTACATGGAATGCATAAATGAAGGAAGAAAATGGACACTCACACTGCCTCACTCCAAATATAATGGGGCAATGTGAGTGTCGTTACCTCAGGGGATAAATAGGACTATACAGACATGCAATGCTAGGTTTGTAAATCAATGCAGAGCGTCACGTCTGTACAGTAAACAGACACAATAACCTGTATATAGAGATGGAAAGAAAGGTCAAACATGTTACAGTAACCCACACAGAAGCCATATTGCAACCTGCTGTGTTGCACCAACATAGTCAGCCACATGCACATGCACCATGTACATTGAAACATGATACAGTGATGCCCCACATGCACTGTAACACCCTTGGTGATTGCAAACATCAATCCAAGATGTTGGTGTGCAGTAAAGTGGTGTCGTGGCAAATACTGTGTCATGTGCAAGTGGAGGCTAGGTGGACATAGACAAGAAGACCTCTCCATTGCTTCCCCTGTGTCACACGCATGGCTGTATGCTCGTGTTGAAACAAACAGATGAGCGTATCCTGCGTTCCATGTCACACACATGGGCAAAACACAACAACACAATGTCAGAAGGATCTACAACATACAGTGACAATGTCAGTCCCTGCTGCAAATGTGGGGACCAGGACACAGTGTCCAAAGTGCAAAGGGTGTCTGCAATCCAAAAATTCATGTTATGACACTCCTTGAAACCCTGGGCATGCATAGTCAAGTGTGACATCCCAATATGCCACAGTACTGGAAAGGTCATGTGTGTCTCTTGTGATGAACACGACACACAGCCAAAGCACAGCAGCAACGGTGTGTTGGACAGGTCTGTCATGACCAAAGTAGCAGTCCAACAATAATACTGTCCATCCTAGGCATGTGTCCCACTCGCAGAGGTCAAACATCCTATGGCACCATTTCCCGGGGATAGTTCCATGGTGTTCTGGCGTCCTCCAACAGTGGGTGATGGTGACGCCGGATGCACTGTAGTAGATGTGCTTTGTGTGTTCATTGCCCTGTGTCAGAAGAGGATAAACAATGTAGTGGTATGCTGCTTGCAACATCAGCCCAAATTGCAGAGAGTAAAATATCAATATGTACGTAAGGAAACGTCACACAGGCAAACATAACATGATCACAATACAGAACACACTGCATTTTGGGGACATTTTGAATTGGAACTACAGACGAGGGTGTCACATGGATATGGACATGTCCATGCCCATGTTACACAAGCGTTTCACAACTCCACCCCATGTGCATCAGTGTTCATGTACAGAGACCCAACAGGAAATGTCTATGAGACAAACAGTAAATCATTAACATGTAAAGGCTGATGTCAGTCACAAAAGACCAAAGGTGCAACCTACCATGTGTTTGCAGCAAGTGTATGTTTGGGATCCCCTGAGGCTCTCAAAGGCCACGTCACAGTGAAGGGAGAAGATGTCATCGAAATGTGTAGAGTCACCATGTCCCCATGTCCAGCCACTGTTGATGCATGCCCACATTATGGCGATATGTGTGATACACAAATGCTGTTGCGCAGTGGTCTGTCAGCACACAAGAGATAGGTCAGCTCACAACACACAACACATGTTCACAATGTCCACAAGGTAAACAGCAGTAAGGTAGAGATAGCACAGTCACCACCGCTCCCTAGGTGTACAGACCCCTCACACCACATGATAATGCAAAATGCCTGCACACTGTATCATCACACAGCCAGCCCAAAAACACACACCCACACAGTATGCTAAAGTGAGCATGCCAGCAGTAGCATATGGCCTGTATGTGCACAATTGGAGATTACTGAAGATAAAGGCCTGTTAAATGCAATGATACCCTGCTGTTGGCTGATGCTGAAATGTTAGGGAAGGGTATACGTGCATTCCACCACCCAAACACCTAGGACCTGCACACACACGCAGCTCTGTTGGACGTGTCCCAGAGACAGTGTTGGAGAAGACAAACTGGCCAGGAACACATGTGAATGTGTGCCAACAGCAACATATGGGGTATGGGGGTGCAGGGAAAAGAGGTGAACAACAACATATGTACATTATGACAGATCACTGCAGACATGTGCTCCCCCAGACTGCCGTCACAGACAAAGTAGCTGTAGGTCCACCTACCCCAGACTACTGCATCTTGGATGACGTACAGTCACCTGCCAATGCACCACAGCACCAGGAGGGTCACCAAGTATGTCCTGTGGATTGAGAAACACAAGAGAAACATACATATGTCATGTTGGAGCTGTGCAACACTCACGGCACCTTCACGTCCTCAGCTCGCAGACACCCCAAGATCCTTAACAGACTGACTGTTCCCCATCACACTGTACAGGTATGTTTTATGTTAAAGTTATCACTGAAGTGTGTGTGGAAAACAACAAGTGTCCATACTCTGTCTGTCCCCTTCCTCACCTCTCTGTTGCTGTAAAAAATGTGGAACAGAATTATCTCCTCGCTACCGTGTCCCTGCTTGGCTCTAAGCACTCAGTACTATTCTGTGTCCCCCATATCGCTCCCAATGCCCCTTCAGTGTGTGATCTGGTGTCTCAATGTCATCTGCTACACCGCTGTCAGTTCCTGTAACACAGGAAAATATGCAGGGGCTCCATCCTTATCCTCTGTCCATATGCATTTTCTTGGTGTGTATATCTCATATCTTGACTTACATCAACAGCTGTGTGCTGATGAGTTGCAAATATATCCCTCCACGCCTGAGTTATGTCTGCCAAACCACACCCCGATGTCCAGTTGCCACCTGACATTGATGGCTGCTTGTCATCCCACTGTGTGAAACTGATAATTGCAAAGCATGGATATCCTATATGTGCACCTTAACCCTCCCCTCCCATCAGAGCATCTTTGTGTGTGTGGCCAAAACTTCCTCTCTCTAGGGTCCGCAATGTAGGTGTTGTTTTGGACTGCACTCTCCTCCTCTACACACATACCCAGCTTGTAGTTGAGGCTTGTGGTTTATGTCTAGTTGTCATCAGCTATATCTCCCCAGTCCTCCCTGAAAACACAACTAAAACCCAAATCCATCCCCCCACCCCCTAATCAGCTCCTGGCTTGCCTACAGTAACCTACATCTTGCTGATCTGGCCTTGAATCATCTCTGTCTGCCTGAAAATATGCAACACTGCACTGCATGGCTTTCCTACAGCCACATACATAATGGCACTAATACTTCCCCTGTCAGAACACCTCACAGGTTCCCTATCCATTTCCGCATCCATGTCAAGGCTCCATGCTGACCTATACATACAAGAATTACTATGTAGCCATCATAGAATTAGACCCACAATCTCATTACAATCTTGTTTTGTCGGAGCCCACCGGGGGAGGGCTAGAACAGTTTACCTAACCCCCGCCAGACGGTAGACTACTTTTATTTTATATTTCACCCTAGTGTAATAAACAATTACTTATCTTCACGAAAAAATCACTGCACTTATTCTCCTCCGCGTTGCAAATTACATAGTAATTCTTGGAGATTTTCCATCATAGGAGGGGTTCTTACTGCTTAGACCTATACATACAGGCACACTGTGGTGTTGCAGTAACTTCCACTACTGATCTCAAATACCAGTAATCCAACTACTACTCAGCATGTTTATAGTGCTACGTATCACATGTAGCACTATACAGAAACAAATAACACACAGTCCCTGCTCTTCAGAGCATACCAACCAATCAATCAGCTCAAATTAAAAACTGTGAAACACACACATCTAGGCAACTTGTCCCATCTATGGTCTGCTCTCCCACTGTTTACACCATACTACACGCCTTTCACCTTGCTACACCCAAAGCCTCAAACTAACTACCTGTGGCTTTACAGCAGCCCCTATCCCAATCAGCCACAAAGCAGATATGACAGCTTAACACCTCCCACAAGCCTACCACTCCCGACACACATAATCCACCACCACCCGGTGTTGTGCCCTGCTCACATCTTCTGTGTTTCAGTCATGACTAGATTGTAAGCTGGGATGGGCAGGCAGTGTCTGTTACATGTCAGTGCAGTGTTGCATCTTACTGGCATTGGGATACAAATGTTCACTAGTAGTAGTAGTACACACATATATAAACAAATGTATGTGGTAACATATGCAGCACTTACATGAGAAGAGCACCTCAATCATCTGCCGCCTGACTGCTGTGCCCTCATGTGTGTCACCACGGGCACGTACAGGAGGGCACATTGGGCCATCCTCCAGATCCTCATTAATTTGGACAGGGATATGGTGCCTGAGAGCAATGTTGTGCAGGATGCAACAGGCTATAATTATCTCTGCCACAGTCTGTGTTCTGTATTGTAAGGCCCTGCCTGTCCTATCCAGACACCTGAAGCGACTCTTTAAAACACCAAAGGTGTGCTCTATGATGGAGTGGCTGGAGGCATGGGCCTCATTGTAACTCCTCTCTGCACGTGTCTGTGGTTGACGCACAGGGGTCAGCAACCAGGGGCGACACCCATATCCTGCATCACCTGCAGAAAGAAATGTGGAACGTTAAAGCAGGAGCTGATGTCCACCCAAATGGACACAAGTATGTACGTGCAAACCAAATGCACAAAACATCCTGACAGAAACATATGACAGCACATGATGGAACACCATAACTATGCATCAGCGTGTGAAGTTATGACACACAAAACAAGGTGTAGGTGTACGGATTGCAATCAACATAATCTGTAAACACGACACAAATGCTAGCGTTCATGCAAGGTAGAGCTGGAGGGCACCACCCCCCCCCCCCCCACGTTAGATCACACCCAGACAGATGAGACACAGACACGACTAGGGATACACCTCAAAGACAGACATGTGCACATACGGTTAGTCACAGGATCACCATGTGCATGTCAGAGAAGAGAAATACACACCCAGCAGTATACAGTCCTCATACTGTCCTGCCTCAAATTGTCTGAATAGTGCCGAGTGATGCAGGATATAGGAGTCATGGGTGGATCCTGCAAACCTAGGGACCACATTCAGAATATGCATATTTGCATGACATATAACCTGAACATTCTGGGAACGGTAGTGTTTGCGGTTGCGGAAAGCTACCTCCCTGTCTCTGGGCGGGACCAGGGCAACATGTGTGCAATCAATAGCTCCCATCACGTGTGGTATCCCGGCAAACACCTCAAAGGCCTGGTTCAGGGTCCTCCACTGTTGCCTAGTGTTGGGAATTGCTATGTAATTCCCCACCCAGCAGATCATGGCACGCAGTACCTGGTGGAGACAGCGTGAGAAGGTTGGGCGGCTGATGCCACCCACTGCAGCCACAGATGACTGGAAACAGCCAGAGGCAAAGAAATGTAGGGCACCAGGGAGCTTGACCAAAACCAGTATGGCATGTGACCGACCAGTCAGGGGCTGGAGGTCAGGTCTTAGATCCTCATAGAGCTCCCTAATAGCCCCCATACTCAGGCGGTAGAGGGAGATGACCTGGAGCTGGGCCCTGGGCCTGTAGAGGCGAGGCTGGCGAGCCTGCAACTCTGAACGCCTCCTGTGCCATGCCGGCACAGCCCCTGCCTGGCCTGCCCCCACAGCTGCAGGTCTGTGTTGCAGCGGGACTAAACCCATGCCCTGTGCCTCAGCCCCATGGACACCATCTCCCCCATCAGGCAACCGCAGCCCTTGCTCATCTCCCACTGCACATGCAGCATACACAAAGCCCGCCATAAACTCCGCCCCTCCAACTCCTCTAACTCACTCTAACACAGTCAGCTCACCAACCTAGCCACACACCTCCCTCACCACACACCGACCCAGCCACACTACCCCACCACCACTCACAAATCCAGCCACTCTCCATGACACACCTGCCTCCGACGCTTTCCTCGCTTCACCAACAATGCACGCCTTCTCTCCCTCGCCTACACAAACCCCTCAACGTGAACCAGGTGTGCAGGTGTACTTATAGTTTATTTTACATTGTGCGCATTGCGCATGCGCCGCAGCGAGAGTGCGTCTGCTGCACGCATTGCGCATGTGCCACAGATACGTGGAAGTTGCGTGTGTGGGACACTATGTTACACATGCGCATGTGCTGTGTGATGTTAGGTGCATGGGCCAAGCCTCGTGCTCATGCACAGCGCATGTGTAACATGGGGTTCCGCACGCGCAACTTCTGTGTCTCCATGGCGCATGTGCAATGCGTGCAGCAGATGCGCTCATGCTGCAGTGCATGCACAATGTGCACAGCAGACACGCTCGCGCTGCGGCGCATGCGCAATGTAAAATAACCTATAAATACATCTGCACACCTGGTTCACATTGAGGGGTTTTTGTAGGCGAGGGAGAGAAGGTGTGCGCTGGTGAAGCCAGGAGAGTGTTGGAGGCAGGTGTGTCATGGAGAGTGGTTGGGTTGTGAGTGGTGGTGGAGAGTGTCAGAGGCAGGTTTGTTGTGGAGAGGTGTGTGGCAAAGCAGGTGAGAGAGAGAGGAGGGGATTCAAAGAACAGTCTAGAGAGACAGCAGCAGAGTTGAGGAGCAGGCAGCAGAGAGAGGAGGTGGGGCGAGGAGCAGGTTTGAGGTGTAGCAGAGGAGCCGAGGAGCAGGGATGTGTGACAGGGAGGGAGGGGGCACAGAGGGCAGGGAGAAGGAGGAGCAGGACATGGCAGGAGGGGAGGAGGGGGGGCACCTGTTCAGCAGGACCGAGAGATGGCAGGGAGTGTTGGGCATTTGGCAGTGGCTGCAGGCCCATCGGGTGTGTCCCAGGCCACACAGAGGCCACCCAGTACCAAACGAAGGCGTATACTGGTGCCAGCTGAGGAACGGAGGAGGGCTGTGAGATTCATTCAGCAAGAAAACCACATCCTGATGGCCACTGTGTTAGAGCGGTATGAGGTTCTCTATGGCCGGCTGAGCAACAGCACCACTGTGGCAACACATACGCACATGTGGGAGGAGGTGCAGGAGGCCATAGCCCAGGTAGGGGGACCAACCAGGGACCTGGACAGCCTGAGAAAGAGATTTAATGACATTAAGTGTGGTGTGCGTGCCCACATGGTGACTGAGAGGAAACATGCCATGGGCACCAGTGGGGGTGCCCCCTTTGCCCCAACTCTCACACCCCTGGAGCAGGAGCTAGCAGACCGTCTTGGGCCCATCTACCTGTGTGGACTGCCAGAAGCGCTGGACACCGCCCATCCACAGGCAGGTAGGTATGCACCTTACACCTTGCTGCTCCTTACCCTTAGAATAAATGTCCTTTGTCTAGGCATCAGGCATCTGCCTTGCCCCTCCTCACACTTGGGTTCATAACTCATATCTTTGCCTCTGCCTTTCACTCATGAGTGTGCTGTTCCCCATTCCACCCCTTTTAAATTGCACGTTTCTGTCTGCCTCTCACAAGTGTTACTACCACCATCCTTTGTCCTGTCTACCCTGTTCCTGACTCCTTGCTCCTGCTCCAAACCTCTTGCCACACCTGTTAGTGCTATATCTATTTATATTATGAGCTCCACTGAGCAGGGATTGTCTTTTTGTGTGTTCACTTTCATAGTGATGCGTGCGCTTTGTAGTGCCCTATAAAATGCTTAGTAGTAGTAGTAGTAGTAGTAGTAGATATGCAGCACACATACAGGGCACCCCCAAGCACATGTGGCACATGGAGGGGAATGGTGGGGGACTATGTCCTGAGGGCATGCATGCCCTAACACAGGTAAGTGTGGGGTGATGACACAGCAGCACATGGAAGGGTAGGTACAGGGTATGTGTGACAGATACCTGGACCTGTGTACATGATAGACACAGTCCTGAGCATATTCAAGGTGCGCAAAGCAATGGTGAAGCAGGGGGCGTGGCAGACAAGACCCATATCTGATTCAACACTGCATACATCCATGGTCCAAACAACAGACAAGCAAAGCCCAGAGGGTTAAGCTGCATAGCAACAATTTACAGCACCACAGATCATCAATGTAACAGTGAAGCAAAGGACCTATCTGAGGAATGGCTAATGATATCCCACTGTAATCAATGAGAAGCGCAGCATACCTGAGCAGCACTGTAACAATAACGAGCCACATTGGGATATCATTTGACAGTATGCAGATAAACTCCTGGTATCACCTCTACATTGTTGCTCTCTAGTGCTGTGAAGTCTGGCTGTGCTGCTGGACCCTTGGGACCTTTCATATAGGTAAGTTTGGCCACTGATGTATGCAGAGTTCATGCGATTACAGGGCTGGTCTGTCCTTCTAAGGACCCCTCCTCCTAAGGATGGGTGGTTGGGGGCCTTACTGAGGACAGATGCCTCTACCACTGGAGTAACCCTACCCAGAATGGTCTAGTGTTCCATCCTCACATATGGCTTATGAGGGCTTACATTTAATTAAGTTCTGTGCCCACTCTATTTGGGGTGTGTACCTCATTACCTGCCTTCGTTGTCTGTCCCCCTGAGGTCTACTTGCTAATATAGTATCTGGCATATAGGTCACAGCCAGTCATCATACATCTGCAGCCAGTCCCCGAACATATTGAGACAGGGGGAGACATACAAGAGGGACATACAACTAGCCCAGAACACAGTGGCCTGTGGGTACCCACACACCCCACCAAAACACATATGATGTCTGTATGCACCTACCTATGCAGGGACATATCTCAGACCACTGACAGGGAAGGGCCTAACACATGGGGTTGATGACGTAGATGCAATGAAACGGCAGCAGAAACATAACACACGTCACACACTTAACACTCTGTCGGGGTCCACATAAAGTGGGGATACCCCACCCACCCTCACCAGACCTTGGACGGTACATCACCACACCCATACAAAATGCACATAGCACAACCCCCACAACACATGGGATCAGCCCATATACACATCCCGCAGTGCCACACACGCATTCCCATACCCCCACACACTGTGCAACTCCATACCCAGCAGTGCTCCACCCATCCCCCCAGAGATCCCACCACACCCATGGAGTATGTGATAGCTATTCACCCACATTGCACAGTGTCCTGCAAAGTGGAGGGCCCCCACACATGTCTGGATGACATGGACACATCCTGCAACTCCTAACGTGCATGCCACTAAGGGCAATGCAAGAACATTGCTCACACACAATGATGGCACACAATCCGACTCAGGACTCCCACATGTGCCATGGCCACATGTATTGATAAGGCCACAGACAAGGTGAGGTGGACAGTCCATGTCTGATACTGCAGATAGGGGGCACGGCACTCAACATACCATCCCCCACACACCGCATCCCATGTGTCACAGCTACACCAGGGAATGAGCCTGCTATACCCCCACCCCCTGCCAGGCAAAGCACACTGTAGGCACCTGTGCTGTCCCTATTGTAGGCACAACAACAGCAGGCACAGGCGGACAACACATTGATTGTTGGGTGGATGTACAACACAGGTGTACATAGGTGCACTATGCAAACTTATCTGTGTTATGTACCCTTTTCCACAACACAGGTGACTACAGGACCATGGAGGCACATGAGGAGGAGGATGTTGCAGAGCCTCAGGATGGGGAGGGGCCAGAGGCCACAATGTCCGGGGAAACCGCCAGCAATGGCAAAGGCACAACAGGAACCAATGTGCCGGCCGAGGCAGAGGACACCCCCCCACTGGCAGCCACTCACAGGCTCTAGAGGGTGCTGAGATGGAAGGGAACCACCACCCCATGCTGGTGCCAGGGACATCAGCCACCCCTCCCACAAGCATGGCTACAATCTTGGCGGAGCTGCGGGCCCACAGTGCCTCAGCACGGCACGATGCTGAAGGTGAGTAACAGCATACACAACAATCCCCATGGGGGTTGACATAACATCCATAAGGAGATTGCATGTGCACCACAATATGTTGGCAACATAGCAGATCGTTTCTTATGTGTGGGGGGGGGTGTTCTGTGCCATGTGCGTTCTACCCTCCTGTAGCATGGCTTGTCAGATGTCAGCATGTGTGAGGGACTCAGACAAACGCACACTGTTCACGGCCATATACCTCAAGGAAGTGCACAGCAGAAAGAACCTTTCCCAGGTCACCCAGACACCTTACTTGACTGACACCTCCCCATGGGCATTGTTATGCAGAATAGTTTGTCAACATAATCTGTACTGTGCACCAGCATTATAGAAAAGAGGGCCCCCCAGATATATGTATGTGTGTGCCATGACCCCTCACGTCATCTGACCTTTCTCAGATGACCAGTGTGCAGATCATGCATTGACAGATTGAACTGCGACACTGTGCCATGTGTGATATCTGTGATTCACATGACCCCTCATCAAGACCCCTTCCAGGCATGAGAATGGCTCATGGGACACACAGATCTAAACATGGTCATGCGTTGCTAGTTGTTGCATGCATTATTGTTCTGCAGACTGATCTGGTGGGATATGCCTGACATGTGCATGTGTCACGGTGGGGGTTGAAACAGGTATCTCACATATCACCTTGTGTCCCACCCACAGGCACTCATCAGGCTCTGTTGGCCATTCACCAAGAGATCCACCAGCTGCGGGCCACAGCAGACACAATAGCAGGGGCACTCCTCCATATTACGGATGCCCAGAAGGCCATAGCAGCCCGTATACAGCAGCCAGCACCAGCACCAGAGGCTGCACCAGCAGTCCCGCAACAGAGGGGTGGGTTGGACCATGGTGGCCAGCCATGGAGGATGTGAGCATTACAAATAAAACCATCACAAACTATTACAACCTATGTGTTTGTTTCCAATGTGTGGCACTGTGGTCCCCTACATACCCTGCACCTCATGTTGTCTCCCTGCCCACATGTGCCTACCCATGCCCCTCAGGGATGGGGTGTCTGTATTGCCACCTATTATCGTGCATAGGTCATACCATGCCCTGTGTGCCATGGACTGTAGCAGGTGGTCACCCCCTACCTATGCGTGTGGGTATACCCAACCTCTCCCATTGCCCAGGAAGATGTTCACGGTGGTACATGGCTGTTGTAGGGATCTGTTACTCTCTCCCACCCCATATACTCTCCATCATTGGACACACATGTGTGACCATTCTCCCTGCCCAAACCAGGGCCTATGTGGCTGTCTTCCCACATAGACTTGCATGCGGCACAGGCAGACAAAGGTGCCTTGCTTCAGTCAGCTGATCACTGTTCACTAGCGCTTGAAGTCCCCCACCGCTCATCCTTGTGACATGCATTGACCTGTGTCGCCCTCAACAGCTATCCCCCTGTGCAGCTCCTGGGTACAGCATTTCATCTTACCCTCCATGCCACATACCTGCTGCTAGCCTTTTCCCCTATTGCCCCACAAGCATGGTGCATCAGATATGGTGCCCACACATCACACACAGCATGCATGTGACCATAGCTTTTGGGACACGCTCCACATTGGCACATCATAGGGACACCATGGGACACAGATGCATACGCACATGGGCAGCCCCCACACCTGTGTGTGGAGACGGTCCATGTATGTTACTTATGTCTACCATGCATACACATAGGGATCTACACACTGTCCCATGCTCACGTACACACTCAGTCTGTGGGGGAGACACGTGACCATTGTGCCATGCATACAACTTTTTTATTTACATATATACATTTGTACATATATAGAGATGTACCACCGAGATTGAGGGTGTCGGATGGCCTCACACACATCCTCAGAGACCTCAGTACATTGTTAATTGTAGTAACATAGGAGCAGTCAGGCAACATCCTCTACACAAACATTAACACTACTACCTCCGCCAATGAAACACACACCCATCACATCCACACACACATATCTAGCATACGACGTTCCAAAATACCTTTATGTTACATGTTACCTCCATTGTAGTGTCTACACAATAGTAAATAACACTGGCCAACATTGAAATCGTTACTGACTTTAAAAGGCCCTAATCTGTAGTATCTTGGTGAGCTGAACACGATTATAACATTAAAGGAATTGTATTGGCTGTCGTTCTGAAGATATTGCATGTAGCTCATTTGTGACGTTTCACCGTGTAAATTTATCCAGTAGGGCATCAACAACATCCCAAATATGCCGTGAATGATGTAATATTGCATCACATTGCATAATACCAGCACGCACACATCATCCAGAGCTGATTGCATCATTTTCTGCTGTAATGCAATACTACTGCCAGACGGCTGCTGAAGCCATCTGACGTCAGCAGTGTGCTATACGCAGTCCGAAAGGAAAGTAATCTGGGATTCTGTTCTGATATTGAAAGCCTCATGAATGCCTTAAAAGTCACTCATGACCCACAAGACTGGAGACTATTTATAGATTCTTCAGAACTGAGTCTGAAGGCTGTGCTTTTGAACAATGGAAACCGTCTTCCATCTATTCCAGTAGCACATGCCATCCACATGAATGAGACATGCGATAACTTAAAGCATCTACTGACTTCCATTAACTATAACAAGTACAGCTGGCACCTCTAAGGTGACTTGAAGGTTGTTGCCCTTTTAATGGGACTGCAGCAGGGATATATAAAATACATGTGCTTCATATGTGCGTGGGATAGCCGAGCAAGGGATTGGCACTACTTGCGGAAGGAATGGAATCACAGACAAAATGTAACAGTTGGAGAGAAGAATATCCAGCACCCAGCTCTGGTTAAGGTTCACAAAATCCTGCTACCACCCCTTCACATCAACCAAGGTTTTATGAAAAACTTTGGGGCTTGTTTACAAAGCTGCGGTAGCGGTTCGCAATCGTTATCGGAGCCGCGACCCCATTGATTTCAATGGGGCCGCGGCTCTGATAACGACCGCGAACTGCTACCGCGGCTTTGTAAACAAGCCCCTTTGTGAAGGCCATGGACCGCACTTCGCCAGCTTTCCGATACCTGCATGAAAGGTTCCCTCGACTCAGCAAAGCAAAGATTAAAGAGGGGGTTTTGTGGGTCCTCAGATTCGAGAGCTCTTCAAAGATGACCGGTTCAACAACTTGCTGCAGGGTGGTGCGAAACAAGCATGGAATGCTTTTCACCTAGTGTCAGCAAACTTTCTCGGGAATGTCAGGGCATAAAACTACAAGGAACTAGAAGACGACATGCTGATGCAGTATCACTGTCATAGTCATGTTCAGCATATGAACATTGATAAGAAATGACTATTTTTATTTCAGTAACATGACCTTTGTAAAGATTTGTTGACCTGTGATTGTACTGTCTAAATATTTACACATACCCTATTTTAAAATGAAATCCTCCAATTCCAATGTGAGGTGACCTCCTTGATTGGAGGGGAAGGTGCCATACACATCTGTAACGGTATTAAACATACCTTTAAACCAACCCATGTTCTGTGCGGTAGACAGGACAGCACAGGGCACATGTGTGGGCGCCCCTGTGCCCCTTAAGCGCTCCAGGGATGCCCATCAGGGATGGCTGCCGAGATGCACCACGCATAGCAGCTGCACGCTGCATGTGCATCTCAGCAGCCAACCACTGAATGGCGCCTGCCAGCCACCGAATGGTGCGGTCCTGGGTCCGCTGTTGTTGCAGCATGCCACCCACTGCCACATACTGGTCCCGCACACACCTGCCACCACATCCAAGCCAGGTGGCTGGTGTTTGGGTGGTGGCATGAGCATGGTGCCTGTCTGTGGCAAAGGGTGGGGACACAACTCTCAGGCGGACACCATCACCGCAGACATGTGGCAGCTGGCAGGGACCTACAGTGCCCTGCGCTGTCCTGTGTCCCGTGGAACCCACTGAGATGCCCTACCCCCCTCCACACACCCCTCCTCCACCCCTGACCCCTCCCACCCACCCTCTCTTCCGCCCCCTCCATGCTCTCCTCCCCCTCCTCTTCCTCAACCTCCTCAATCTCCCCCTCACCATCCTCACCCCCTGCCACATAAGGCTTCCCCTCCCCTCCCTCTGGCACTGCCCCACAATCCGCCCCCTCCATGGTGTCCTCTTCTTTCTCGTCCTCTGGCCCCTCCTCCTCCTCCTCCTCCTCTGTCAGGTTTTGCTTTGTGGGGCGTGTTTTGGGGTGCCCCGATGTGGAGGGGCCCTCACCAGCAGAAGCATCCTCTGTGGGGATGACAGTCATTAGCACACTATCATGTGAGTCACATACCACATGTACATAGTTTGGCCTCCCACAGGCTGGTGGGCCACTGTGACATTCTGTACTGAGCTGCAGAGGCCTTTGGAGGCGGGCAAGGACCTCCAGGCAGTGCAGCCGCAACTCCCGACCCTTTTTCCGTAGATCCTCTACCTGGGAGGGAAAGCAATGGGTGGGAACATTAATGACCATATATCTCTGGTGGGAGCCCAACACATATCACACATCTCTGTGAGCAGCATCGTGCTTCTCCTGCTCCTCTGGCCAGTGTGTCCTCTGCTAACTGTTGCCAGTGCCACCTGCATGTGTGGCTGTGGGTCTGGCCATGTGTGAGGTGCCACCTATGTGTACTGTGCGCAACCCCCCAGACACTCCATACCCTGTTCCTACACTCTCCTTGCATGACATGGCAGCACCATACCACGTGTGGTTTGGCCATGCTGGTGTCCAGGGGAGGTCTTCCCTAACTCCCTGTGTGGTCTGGCAAACACATGTGTGTTTGCCTGACCTACACACATCATCCGACACACCCGCCATGGCACCATGATATCCTACAAGGCATGAGTGATGTGTTCTGACATAGAGCGGAAGGTGGGTGTTGCTGTGCACATTGCCAGGCACCAATACCATGACACTTGGCTTTTTACTATACCTCTATGGTCATGACTAAGGCCTCCTGTGATTAGGGCAGTTGTGGCTGACTACAACAGGAGCATGACCCACCACACCTAGCTGGCCTATTAACATCTGTGATCCTGTCTGGGGTTACGGCAGAGCTGTGAAACCCCAACAGGTGCAAGTACCCTTACATCAGCATCTATAATGTTCCTCTGTGATCAGGTATGGGACTCCTGGGGAGTGGGCATATGTGTGACCTGAAACTGCATACACTTCCATGATATCTGGATTTGTTACAGACCTTTGTAATCAGGTCTCAGGGCTCCTGTGGGTGGGGTGGTTTGGAGCACATCTACAGCTGCACCTACCATATCATCAGGATCCATAACAGATGTGTATAATGAGGTCTGGTCCTCCTGGGAATAGGGCAAATTTGTGACCTGACCCTGCATAACCTACCACAATCTCTGGATGTCATACCCACCTTTGCAATCAGGTCTCAGGACTCCTGGGGGTAGGGTGTCTTAGCACACTTCATCAGCAACATAAACCATATCACCAGGGTGACTGACAGAACACTTTGATCAGGTCACAGGACTCCTGGGGGTAGGGTGGATTATAACACATCAACAGCAACATAAACCATACCGCCAGGGTGGCTGACTGATCACTTTGATCAGGTCTCAGGACCCCTGGGGGGAGGGCGGATTCTAACACATCAACAGCAACATAAACCATACCACCAGGGTGACTGACAGGCCATTTTGAACAGGTCTCAGGCCTCCTGGGGGTAGGGCAGATGTTTTAACCTGCAAATGCACACACAACCATACCACCAGGGTGACTGACCGTCCACATTGATCAGGTCTCAGGACTCTGGGGGTAGGGCAGATGTTTTAACCTGCAAATGCACACACAACCATACCACCAGGGTGACTGACAGACCACTTTGATCAGGTCTCAGGACTCCTGGGGGTAGGGCAGATGTTTTAACCTGCAAATTCACACATACCTATACCACCAGGGTGACTGACAGACCATTTTGAACAGGTCTCAGCACTCCTGGGGGTAGGGAAGATGTTTTAACCTCCAAATGCACATGCAACCATATCACCAGGGTGACTGACAGACCATTTTGAACAGGTCTCATGACTCCTGGGGGTAGGGCAGATGTTTTAACCTGCAAATGCACACACAACCATACCACCAGGGTGACTGACAGACCACTTTGATCAGGTCTCAGGACTCCTGGGGGTAGGGTGGATTATAACACATCAACAGCAACATAAACCATACCACCAGGGTGGCTGACAGACCATTTTCATCAGGTCTCAGGCCTCCTGGGAGTAGGGCAGATGTTTTAACCTAACATAGTAACATAGTAATATAGTAGTTGACGGCAGATAAAGACCAGCATGGTCCATCCAGTCTGCCCAGCAAGATGGCAAGAGCAGGTGCACCTGTTGCTCCGCGCAGGCCACCCCTCCCCATATCCTTGTTCAGGGGTAAACCTACCACTGATCACTGCAAATGGACACACAACCATACCACTAGGGTGACTGACAGACCATTTTGAAAAGGTCTCAGGACTCCTGGGGGTAGGGCAGATGTTTTAACCTGCAAATGCACATATAACCATATCACCAGGGTGACTTACAGACCACTTTGATCAGGTCTCAGGACTCCTGGGGATAGGGTGGATTATAACACATCAACGGCAACATAAACCATACCACCAGGATGGCTGACAGATCACCTTGATCGGGTCTCAGGCCTCCTGGGAGTAGGGTAGATGTTTTAACTTGCAAATGCACACACAACCATACCACCAGGGTGACTGACAGACCATTTTGAACAGGTCTCAGAACTCCTGGGGGTAGGGTAGATGTTTTAACCTGAAAATGCACACACAGCTATATCACCATGGTGACTGACAGACAACTTTGATCATGTCTCAGGATTCCTTGGGGTAGGGCAGATGTTTTATTTAAACTTTATCATTTTACAAATAAATCCAAGCATTAATACGCCTGCATTGCCCTCTCCCTCACTCTTCAGTGGTTTCATCAGTACGGAGGCACTCTGAGGGAATTGTTCTTCCCTCTACAGCTGGGAAGCCTGCAATGGAGCAGCAGTGTTCAGAAGCCGGTGCTGGAGGACCTGAAATTGGGGTAACTTTCTGTCTTGAGCGTCCTACTGTATTCACCTTGGAGACAATTTGGTCTGCAATAATGAAACTTGGGGAACTTATGGCGTCACAGGTTTCTACATTGGCAGTTTTGTCTCAGTCGCATACCAGTTTGTTGCAGCAGCATACTCTTGAAATCTCTGCCTTGCAATCTTCTGTGACTGAGTTGCAACAGAAATCTATGTCTTTTGAAGATGGTGTCTCGTCTTTTCAGAAGGATGCATTGGCATTAAAAGCAAGATTTGAAATGTTAGAGAACACGTCTAGATATCAAAACCTTTGATTGATTAATTTTCCTAAATCTCCTGTTCTTAGTGCTAAAGAAATGTTTAAAAAATACTTGTTAGTAGTTTTGGGTGTTCCACTTGAATCTCATCCAACAATGGTTAAAGTATATTATCTTCCGGTTAGGAAAAAAACATCTGGGGGAGAGATTTCTGGGGTTAGTCCTGTTGAAGTTTTGGATGTTTCTCGTATTTTAGATACCTCTCTTGAAGTTTCTGTTTCCCCTTCTACGTTAATTGCCATTTTTGCTCTCTCCTCTGACAGAGATTGTTTTTTACGTATGTTTTTTCATAAGCGTACTTTGTCATTTCAAGAGTTACACAGGTACACTAAACATTTTTTTTTTAAACTGCCTCTAATGTTTCGATTGATTTTTACGTTTTTTGGTGCGCTGAATCCAAATCTTGTAACCAATTTGCTCCATCACGTACAGATTTTTTGCTACATTGGGTTAGCAGTTTGAGGTGAACGTTTCAGATTGAGTGCGATCGAGATAAAAGTTTCTTGGATGAATTCTTTATACTAATTGTTTAGTAGTTATTCAAATAAGAATAAAGAAAATTGTAACAAGGCAGCACATAAGAATAGAGTAATGTCAACAAAACACACTGTGATGGTAGCAAAATTGTCTGCACTTAAAACAGCCACATACATGTGCACAAACATTGAGCATATAAGAGCGAGGTTAGACACAAAGCAAAGCAAAGCAAAGCAAAAAATGTTGTACAGGTATGTATGTAAGAATAGAAAACGCAAACCGCACCATTGCAATACATGAAGACAAACACCCGATGGTGTGAAAATAAAATTCTAATAAATGAGATCCGACACTGTGGTAATAACTAGCAAATTTTTATTTCAAAGTTTAGTAAAAACACAATATTTGTCAACACAGTTTAGATTTTAAAGTAATTCTTGGGTTAATCAATCTCCTGGTGGGCCCGTTTCTTCTTCCCCCGAATGCTTCTCTTGGTGCGCTGCTTGGCGCATTTTTCATCTGGGGTTTCCCGCAGCAGCAACCAGCAGAAATCAGCCATCATAGTGGTGTTCCATCTTCCTTGGTACCTTCTCTCTGCGTCCTTGATGTACTGGTGAAACCTTTCACCTTGTTCTTCACTGTACGCCCCCAGGTTTTTGGGAAAGTAGTTCACATGGGAGTGCAAGAAATGGACTTTCAGGCTCATGTTACAGCCTTGTTCTTTGAAGGCATTGAGCATCCTGGCAACAATATCCTTATAGTTCTCATCCCGCCTGTTCCCCAAGAATTTGAGAACAACATCCTTGAAGGAATCCCAGGCTTCGTTTTCCTTCTCAGACATCGTTTCAGCGAATGCTCCATCTGAAATGAGTTTCCTTATATCAGGGCCAACGAACACTCTTTCCTTTAGCTTTGCTTCAGAAAGTCGGGGGAACTTTGAGCAAAGGTACCGAAAGCACTCACCATCTTTTGGAAGGGACTTGATGAATTGCTTAATGAGACCCAACTTAATGTGGAGAGGTGGTAATAGAATTTTATCACGAGGTACCAAGCTCTCATGAAGAACATTTTGCTCACGGGGTCTCAAATACTCCCGAATTGGCCAGTCTTTTTTCCCCCAGTGTAGGTCGCGGGCCCGGCTATCCCACAAGCAAAGGAAGCAGGGATATTTGGTGAAACCGGATTGCTGCCCTAATAGCATGGATAGAATTTTAAAGTCTCCACAAATCATCCACTTATGCTCATCATAACGAATCTTCTGAAGAATCAGGGCCAAATTCTCGTATTTTTCTTGGAGAATAACAGAGTGAGCAATAGGAACTGAAGCGAATGTGTTGCTATTATGAAGAAGAACACCTTTTATGCTGTCTTTTGACGAATCAATGAACAGCCGCCATTCAGCAGGATCATACTTGAGTTTAAACTTTTCCATCACTCCGTATATATCGTTGCAAAATACCAAATCTTCCTCTTTGCTGAAATACTTCAAAAATTGTGTCTCGCGGTTGCGGTTCCAATAAAAAGTTGTTCCTGGTGACAATAGATTTTTCTGTTTAAGCCGAGAACCTAGCAGTTGGGCAGCATCTTTTGGGAGTCCTATATCCCGGACTAAATCATTCAATTCAGCTTGAGAGAAAAGTTCAGGTTTCGGATCTGGTTCAGTTTCAAACTCGGAAGTACTGGACTCATCGGGAAAAGCCATCTGATGAGTCTCATCATGATCAGAACCGTCCACACAAATATGATCCAAAGATTTTGGTGGTTCAGGCACAGGTACTTCGTTGCTATGAGGCATAGGCCTAATTGCTGAGGGAAGGTTGGGGTAACTTATTACGTTCTTATTTTTTAAGTTGTATCCCTTCACAATGCAAGAGCAAAAATAGCAGTCACTGCTGTGGTCTCTTTGTTCACGCCACATCATAGGTATTCCGAAACGAAATGCTTGTTTTTTACCTTTCATCCATAAGCGTAGATCTTCCTCACATGTCTTGCACACTTTGTGAGGAGCCCACGGTTTGTCTTGATCGCCTAACTTCAAACCGAAATAGGCGAAATATACTTTTTTAATAAATGCAGAAATGTTCCTCTGCTGCTTTTTCACGGTATATTCCCCACAAATAAAACAAAAACTGTCCGGAGAGTTGACGCAACCTCTGGCTCTGTGAGCCATCACAGATACACAGCACTGCAAACTACAACTGTAGTGAACCACTTCGGAATAAAGCTGGATTACGACTGAGCAAACAAAAGGTAATAATGAACTTGCAAGAAACTGAAATTTGACAGGAACGTTCATGTTGCAACCACCGTGTTTGAGCGAGCGAACGAGGCGAGGCGAACAGGAAAGAACATGCGCCAGCGTGAGTACTGGATTTAGCCCCCCGCCTCCCAATTGTCCTGTTAATGTATAAAATGAATACAAAACACTCTAAAATATCATGAGGGAGTGTTTCTAGTTAGTTAACCATTACAACCTCTATTTTGGGCCAAGAAAATAAACTGCAGTCGGCTAAAAAGAAATTATGTGAACATTCCTGATATGGGTAAGAAATCTAATTTTGCAAGAAAACGTGACGTGATGGAACATTTTGGCTATTTTTCCTGGATTCAGCACCCCAAAATCTATAGGAATCAGTTGCAAAACTGGAGGCAGTTTTTTGGTAGTGTACCTGTGTTATTAGTACGAGTTTTTCCGGATCTGGCTAGGAAGATCCAGAAGAGAAGGAAAGAATTTCTGTTGCTCCGTCCAGGGGTATTGCTTATGGGGGCACAGATTTTCCTAAAGTTTCCCCGTAAATGTTTGGTTAAATTTCAGTCAGTTTCATATATTTTCTTTGAGGCCTCGCAGTTAATGGCATTTCTGAGCTCGCATCGCTCTGTTGAGGCAGTCTAGTTGGTTCTTCTGCAATAGTTTTTCGTCTGACTATAGACATCAGCTATATTTTCTTCGCAATGATTGTTAATTTTGTTTTTTCCATTGGATCTCTCCTTTATGGTGGGCTGGAGTGGGGTCAGTATTTTTATTATTCTTGCTTGATTTTTCTCTTAATGTACATTATAGCTTATAATGTATTTGTGTCTGTACCCCCAATTTCTATGCAGGCGTATTAATGCTTGGGCAGATGTTTTAACCTGCAAATGCACACACAACCATACCACCAGGGTAATTGACAGACCATTTTGAACAGGTCTCAGGACCCCTAGGGGTAGGGCAGATGTGTGACCCTGCAACTGCAGAACCTACCATAGCAGCATGCTGTTTACCAGACCTCTTTAGGCAGATCTAGGGGCTCCTTGTGTTAGGGTAGATTTTAACACATCAACAGCAGCAGCTGCCATTACACCAGGTTGACAACTGGACCTCTGTGATCAGGTCCTTAGCCTCCTGGGGATAGGGCAAACCGCTTTGATGTGATAAATAGGCGGTATATCAAGTGAGTTTAACTACAAAACATAAATGAGATAGAATGCCTACACACAACAGCATACACAGCTACAATCAACAATGGATATGTATATGGATATACTGACCTATCCCCATACACTTACCTCATTTGGGTGGTCAGCAAGACGATTATAATGCCTGGTGACATGGTCCCAGGCCCTCCTTATACGCCCGAGCTCCTGCCGCTTGGAGGAGCCAGGGAATAGCTTCTGCTGCCTAGTGCAGATCAGCCCTGCAAGGTGGCGCAGCTCCCTGCGGGTGAAAGCAGGCTTTCTCAATCAAGTCGCCATTTTCACCAATGCCTTGCATGCAGGCGCACCTCAACGCACGCCGCTGCGCATCATTAAGGCGCGCCAGCTATGTGCCTGTGCCATGGCCGGTACACAGCGAATGGTGGCGCCGTCAATATATATATAAAGATTTATGCTGCAGACACACATTGCAGTGATGTGTCTGACGTTTCTTAACACAATTTGATTATTATGTATTTATCTCAGTGTTGGCACACTGGGGTCTTGAACCCATCAACACTGGCTGTGAGGACATTGTATTAACTGATATGCTATGCCTTTTCACATAGCAATGGCTGGCTACACAGTTACACCAGGTCATCTACATACACTTTCTACTCTGCTTACCAGGCTAGTGTACGGACACAGCTAGGGCACTTTACAGGGCACCTTGGTTTGAGCAACTGAGCTGAGGGTGTTTTGGGATGTACACATGGATTTCAGATCTATGTCAGACTGCTACATGCATAGACAGCCGTATCCTCTGATAGTTATACTGACGGACGCACTTTGTATACAGCTCACCAGCTAATCTAGCAACCTGCAGCCCATGCCACTCTTCCAACATAACCACTGCATGCAACTGGCCACACTTTTGAACATACTGTCATGTGGTAACACACTCTGATGTGATGATAATACACTATATCCTATCCATCCAGATACATCAATATACAGACCCACTGGGGTATTGAACCCATGACCTCTCCAACTGAGGTCAGTATATTCACCATTGTCCTGCAACAATATTGGTTATAACTAAACTATGGCTAGCTACTCAACCAGTGCAGGTCACCAGACACACTGTCTGATGTGGCTACCAGGATAGGTTAGCACCAAGGGTACCCATGACGAAATTCACATGCAGATCAGCAGTCTACATCTGCTCACCAGATAGGGGTTTGCAACTCTGCAGCACATCAACTGGGTAGGGGGACCAAGCATGCGTGTTATTGTTACAGTGTGCCTACTGACCATGCCATTGTGCGTGTTCTGTGATCACCCTGAGAGTAAAGTCATGGAGACAGCACCAGGTCCACAGTACTTGGACTGTTTGCAATAGATTTTGCTGCAGTTCACCATCACTGCCAGTGTATGGGGTATTTTTTGCAGACAGCCTTGGAAGTTTTCTATGTATATTTCTATATGCCATTGATGCATAGCCTGTGTGGACCATGATGCTAGCAACATAATGCATATTGAGTGAGGTTGCCATGGACACCTGTTTTTGGAGCAGGGGTGTGTCTGGACTCACAAGAGGATGATATACAGAGGAAGCCCAACTTCTGTGGGTTGGGTTGGGTAGGGTACATGATCTGGAAACAACAGACACACACTATCATTGTTTTCAATAGGGCCAGTTGGGCTAAATCAGGGGTGGGGAACCCTGGTCCTGGAGAGCCGCAGACCAGTCAGGTTTTCGGGATATCCCTAATGAATATGCATGAGATATATATGCATTAGAGATATCCTGCCAACCTGACTGGTTTGTGGCCCTCCAGGGCTGGATTTGGAGACCCCTGCCTTACACCTCTGTCATTTAAGATTGTGAGTAGGCAAGGTGCAAATGTCCTAGACATCAAAAAGGTTAGATAGAATTTGTCACGTTCCTTCTCACTTCTCACCACCACCAAAATATTGTCTATTAGACAATGTTTTGGTGGTGGTGAGAATCAAGGAGGAATGTGACACATTCTATATACCCTTTCGATGTCTAGGACATCTGTACCTTGCCCACTCACAATCTTAAATGACAGAGGTGTAAGGCAGGGGTCTCCAAATCCAGCCCTGGAGGGCTACAAACCAGTCAGGTTGTCAGGATATCTCTAATGCATATATGTCTCATGAATATTCATTAGGGATATCCCGAAAACCTGACTGGTCTGCGGCTCTCCAGGACCAGGGTTCCCCACCCCTGGGCTAAATGGTGACAGACTGTGAGATCAGCAACCCCCAGCCAACTAAGGAACAGAGAGCTGATGCAGATATGAACATGGAACTGGATCACTGGCTGTGCAACTGGTCAGCTAAGCTGCCCCCAATACATTCTGACATTCAACAGCAGAGGGCAGTCAGTGTGTACCTGCTGCATCCTGTAGGGCAGTGTTTCCCAACCCAGTCCTAAGGGGCACACCGGCCAGTCAGGTTTTCGGGATATCCCTAATGACTATGCATGAGATATATATGCATTAGAGATATCCTGCCAACCTGACTGGTTTGTGGCCCTCCAGGGCTGGATTTGGAGACCCCTGCCTAACACCTCTGTCATCTAAGATTGTGAGTGGGCAAGGTGCAGATGTCCAAGACATCAAAAAGGTATATAGAATGTGTCACATTCCTCCTCACTTCTCACCACCACCAAAATATTGTCTATTAGACAACTTTTTGGTGGTGGTGAGAATCGAGGAGGAATGTGTCACATTCTATATACCCTTTCGATGTCTAGGACATCTGCACCTTGCCCACTCACAATCTTAAATGACAGAGGTGTAAGGCAGGGGTCTCCAAATCCAGCCCTGGAGGGCCACAAACCAGTCAGGTTGGCAGGATATCTCTAATGCATATATATCTCATGCATAGTCATTAGGGATATCCCGAAAACCTGACTGGCCGGTGTGCCCCATAGGACTGGGTTGGGAAACACTGCTGTAGGGTGTTGCAGCCATACACATGCTAGCTACAGACAGTCTGCTGGCACATACATAGTGCATGTTCCAAAAGGAACACTGCACACCCTGGTGTGGGATCTGGCACACACACCAAGGAGCTATGTCAGTGATTGGGCCACAAAAAAGAAAACCCATAAATATCACTTGAGAGAAATACTATATGGTACTAAGGGGGAAATTAGCCATGCCATGGTCACTGCTCAGTCAGGGTGAGAGTAACCTTCCAGCATGACACGCTGTGGACACCCTGTCTGTGCAGGTAGTGATCGGGCACTACAATGTCCCAGCCATTGCCCTATGCCCTGTGCAGATGCATCCTGCCCAGGCTGCCCTGTCCAGCCCATACCCACAGTACCTTGCTCCTCATTATGCACATTGGCAGGCTTACACTGGAGACAGTGCAAGCAGTGTGGGCTCAGAAAGGTGTAGGCAGCCACAACACACTGGATAGACAGACACACTCCCACACCAATGCCAGTATTGTGCAAATATAGAGGTTTTTGGCAGCCCTGGCCACCACACCAGTCCTGAGCACAGTGCAGGCATGGCTATGGTACGCAATACTGTTGGGGTCACTCCCCGGTGTGGTAAACACTGTCAGAAACCAAAACTGAAACATGCTCCACAGATATCAGAAAGGTTGCTATGATGTAGCTTTGTGAACAAAATGTGCTTAACTTATGATTTGTTATCTGCCATTAATCATAGCAACATTTTGATATATGTGTAACGTGTTCCCAGGTTTAGGGCAGCATTGCTAAGGTATGCAAGTGGGAATGTATTGGGAGATGCTGCTCCGCACAGGGCCTAACAGCCTGACTTTCCATGAGGCTTTGGATAGTGGAGCCTGTGGGTGTGGGTGTTTATGCCCCTGTTCGCCACTGCTCTAGGGCTGAGTTCCCCAACTCCAGTCCTATTGGGCCAAACACGGTTAGGTTTTTCATGCTATCCCTAATGAATATGCATGAGATACATTTGCAGACAATGGGGGCGTGGCATACATTTGCAGCACAGGCATATCTATTACAGACAGCATGACACCTGAATGGTGTTTGGCCCTCCAGGACTGCATTTAGGAAACTCTGCTCTAGGGATTGCACATGTTTATGGTGTCTGTGCCCTGTAGGGTAAAATGTAGGTGTTTATGGATTGTTTATTTAATCAGCAATTACAGTTCCATCTTTATTAACACGGTTTAGTACTAGGTAAAACATGGGAACATTTTTTACAGGAGCCACAGTTGGGGCTTGAATCTGTGACCTTGTGGCTCTCAACACACTGGCTGTGCGTACTACACCAAACTGTTGTCACAGAGGCAGAGCATTCCCAGGGGCTACCATTAGTGTTCGTTAGACAGACCTTGTCTGTTGCACCTCATGGAACCCACCTAAACAGGGCTTGGCCTTGGTCTGCTGTGGGCAGATGCCACTACCCCCTCCACCACCAGCACCCCTCCGCCACCATGCTGACATGCCCCTATGCCGGTGTTGCGCAGTCCCAGGCCATCCAGTGTGCCGGTAGGCAGTTGCCTATGGTGTGGGTTCTCAGATAGGGGTGCCTCCATGGACATGTGTGCTTCCCCCCGGCACCACCTGTCAATGTTATATGCCTTTGGGGTACCTGCTGGGTAATATCCCCTGTGACACTGTGGGACACACACTCGTGCCCATGTTGGACCCTCGTCAGTTGGTGTCTTGCTGCTTTACAGTTTCGGCATTCCTATGTGCCACCTATTTTCGTTCACTATCAACACCTAACTAATGGATCAGAATATCTAAAAGTTTAACAAAAAAAGTCCAGAAACAATGGTATCCGAGGTCTCAGTTAAACATTAGCAAAGCCTCATAGACTTTTGTCAGAAGAAGGCTAATTGCATGATCACATCAGCGACCTCAATATATTGTAAACAGCTCCCTATTTCTTGGTAAAGTGCTTTCACAGATGAAATGCTTCCAAATGCTGGTAGACTTAACTTAAAAATACTCGGTATCACTTCCCAGTACTACAGGGAGTCTGTCCACTTCTAATAATCATTCAGATCTGCTGCTAATGTTTAACTGAGACCTCGGATACCATTGTTTCTGGACTTTTTTTGTTAAACTTTTAGATATTCTGATCCATTAGGTAGGTGTTGATAGTGAACGAAAAATTTTTTTTGTATACCTGAAATACTCGTTCAAATAGTAAGGGCCATAGAATTATGTGCCACCTAGGCATCTGCCTAGCCCACACTGTGCCCCAGCTGGACCACAGCATGTGCCGCCTGCAGCCCTCTATTTCCCATTTACAGCATCTGTACAGTTGCCCTTTCCTACGTGCCCACTCTGCTGTTACTGCACATGTGCACACCATAACAAACCTGCCCAATATAAACGAGAAAAAAACTCTGATCAGCACTATTTCAATGTGGGATCATTCACTTTGAAGTGGGACAGAGAATAGACCCTTCCAAACATGATATCTTATTTTTTGTGCTTTGTCAGTGGTGTTGCTTTATGTTTATCATTAATATCACTTTTGGCCAGCTTGGTTATTGGGATTTCAAATGTGGTTCTGGTCCTTTTATATGTTTATTTGCCTTTTTGGTTCTTGCACATGTATCACAACTATCACTTTTATGGGTTTCCCTGCCTTTGCTGCACATTGCTGACTTAAATAGTTTCTCTTTCCTGCAAATGTGCCTTAACGCGAGGGTTTCACTGGCGTTAGTATTCAGACCCGGATTTCACAGCATTAGTGTGCATGGAGCCTCTCCCCTCCCACTCTACGCCCATTAACCCCTTCTCTCCGCCCTCTGGGAAGCCTTACTCCACCCTTCAGACCCGGATTTCACAGCGTTAGTGTGCCTTATCGCCGCTGCCGCGTTATCGCGCGATAATACCACCGCTGCGACGTTAAGACGGTTTAGTAAACATACCCCTAAACATAGATATAACCATACCATCTAAACACATTAATAGAAAGGATAAACCTAAATCAAACCAGAGGAGCCCGATTCAGCAAGGGGCACATCTAAGTCATCTGGCAAGATGTTCCATGGGTGCAGGATCGGGCCCTGGGAGATGGTCCAGTGTGTCCCTGCATTACCATGGGGATGTCTTCCCCGTGGCACAGCCTGCCCACAGCCAACAAGACCGTTCTTCCCTGCCGCCCGACCCCCTAATGGGGTAGCATGGCCTGGATCATGCAGCAGGCACTCACATGGCTTACTGCAGATGATTCGGGGGGGCTTGATCAGCCAATCTGGAGGGGCAGCAGTGCTTATTCCACCTCTGAGGTAGAATAGTCTGGCCATCCCTCCCATGCCACCAGGATGTACAGGGCCATGAGCAAAATCGGTCCTGTACATATGGGTGCCGGTTCCGCCTGCAGTCCTCCCACTCTCCTCCCCCATGCCACCCCATTCCCTGTGTGTGCAGAGGGGACAGGAAGCAGCATACGATGTGCAGCCCAGCTATCCACCTTATTGAATCGGGGCCTAAATGGACACTGCTAGTTCATGAGACTTAGCATTAAAATTGACCTAAAAGCTGTTTTTACAGGAGGAGGAGCAGACAGAGGATACCTTGTACACAAAGTTGTATCTTGGTAAATCCCAGTCATGCAAACCTATGTGGAAAACAGTAATATAAGTAATCAAAAGAACCACAAGGGAGCAAGAGCAATATATATTAAAACAAAGATCCTTAAAAAACATCATGTTCTATTGCCTTTCTAAAACCATTAAAACTTGAAAGATACGGCTGATAGATAATATGAAACTGGCCATGTTGTCACTGCAAAAAAATAGAGAATAGTTAAAGTTATAATATTTTATAAATAATAATTTAAAACTAAAAGTTTAAAGTTAATGAATTGTTCATACATTTCTTAAAAGGCGGAGGAAACATGTTTTAAGCACAAAATATACAAATGAGGGGCAGTCTGACAAACTTATGTTTGGGAACCAATCCGAAGTGAAATACAAATTTGTGCCGATCCTATCACAATTAAATAAAAATTCATATATAGAGCCAACTTTTTTTGCCTTCTTTTGAAAAAAGCATTCAAATACATTAAAGAATCAATCACCGACAAAATTCCTAACATCAGGGACAGTGTAACAGAACCGGTTAACTTGGTGTAGTAGCGAGAGCCTCATTAATCCAGGAAACATTCAATGTGAAAGAGGGTCTGCTGCACACCGGCGTACTTTATACTGTTTTGGCACCAGTCACAGTGATATGAAGAGGGGAGTTTATTTTATTTTTTATTTAACATAAAAGGACATAAACAGTAACTAAAAACATGTCATTTATTAATACATCTTGTGTGAGTGAGTTGCAAACAGAGTTTTTCAAAAATGAGAAAGAGTACAGATAAAAGGTATCACCAGGATATAAGGTCGTCCGTTTTATATCAATCATTACACATACCGATGGGAAGGCAATTTTAACATACTTTATCCATAATAAATCAAAAGACCTTTTGAACACTCTACGACAGGGAACCACTATGAATGAGTGATTTAACCTGAGTTTAAGCAATGATATTAAAATTGACCCACTATCTCAAATTAAAAACAACCTGGTCATTGGTTCCCAACCCAAAAAGCTCCTGAGCTAATAAAGGGGGAATTCTGAGAAACTAAAACAAATGTAGCTACCGCTGGTTTCCATTTGCTGTATAAAAAAATATAGCAATATATAAATAAAACACATGAATAAAAATATAAAGATTAAGTAATCATATAAAAACAGATAAAATTGAATATAAATTTAAACTGATTATGGGGGAAACAGTATACTACTGTTATTTTTTCTAACACAAAGGACATAAATAAAGTGAATCACTGTAGAATACCTATGCATAGTGTGCTCTTATCATTGAGGGTAATTAAAATATAGATGAAAGTGGAATCCGTCAAAAAAGAATAAAAACATAAAACTGATTGAAGTTAAATAAATAAATATTGTGAACCAATAATCAAAAAAATATTAAAAAAGTAAATCGAAAGGATTCCGCAGGCAGTAAAAATACAGTTTAAAAACTAATCACTGACTCAACTCGGCCACAAGATGGGGCGAAAACCATACATACTAAATTGTAAAAATGAAATGAATCAGGTGGATAAAAGCATAGAAGGAGGGCCACCAGATGGGGCTAAACCCTTATTAAAAAATGATGAATAATAAAGTGAATCAAGCAGATAAAAATAAAAAAATAAAAATAAAGGAAGTACACTATAACCACCATGGCTTATACATAATAAATAAATAAATAATAAAAATGATTAAAAAGAAGGGATCAAAAGTAATTCAAAGTAAAATAAAACAACAAATTTAAAATAAAAACTAAAAACAGGAAAGGGGAGAGGGAGAGGGAGAGGGAAAGGGAAAGGGGGAAGGGAGAAGATGGGAAGGGGAGGGGGAAGAAAGGAGGGGAGATGGGGAGAAGGGAGAAGGGGAAGGGGGAAGGGGGAGCAAGGGAAGGAGGAGGGGAGAGGGAGAAGGGGGAGGGGAAGAAAGCGGGAGGGAAAAATAAAAATAGCAGATGATCAATCCATACTCAGAAAATACTTATTAAAGAAACACTGATAAACCAGTCTTTTGATTGAGGCCATTAGGCCCTGATATAACCAATTTATACCTGGCAAATTTTGAGAAGACATTTTTAAGTCAGCATCCATTTGTAGACAACATTAAAATGTAGAAGCATTATAACAATGACGTTTTAGTAATTTGGGATGGAAGCATGGATACACTGAAGGATTTTGATGGCTGGATTCATGGATTGGACCTGAATCTATGGGGTATGTTTACTAATCCGTCTTAAAGTGTGCGCTGTGACATTATCGTGAGATAATGGCGCGTCTTCATGCGCGCAGGTACCTTAGCGCGCGATAACATGCGCAGCGGCACAAATGAGCGCTGAAGGTGGGGAAAGTCTCCCGGAGGGCGGAGGAAGGCTCCCCAGGGGCGGAGAGAAGGGGTCAATGGGTGGAGAGTGGGAGGGGAGAGGCTCCCCGCACACTAATGGTGTGAAATCCGAGGCTCAAAAATAACGCCAGTGAAACCCTGGCGTTAGAGCCGATTTAAAGGGAAAAGAAACCATTTCTGTCAGCAATTTACAGCAAAACCAGGGAAACCTACAAAAAGTAATAAGTGTGATACATGTGCACAGAACCAAAGGGCAAATAAACATTGAAAATGACCTCAACAAAATGGAAATAAAACATAACCAAGCTGGCCAATAGTGATATTAATGGGAAACAGCAAAAAACACTCCCCAGAAAGCACCAAAAAAAAGATATGAATTGTGGAAGGGTCCACGCTCCGTCCCCATACAAGGTGAATGATCCCACAGTGAAATAGCACTGATCAGGGTTTTCCCTTTCCAGTGAACAGTGTCCCTATGGCATGCACATGTTCCACAACAGCAGGGCGGGCATGTTGGAACGGGCAACTGGACAGATGCTGGAAAAGGGGACACAGAGGGCTACAGGCGGCACATGCTGTGGAGAAGCTGGGCCACAGTGCAGACTGGGGTGATGCCTAGGTGGCCCATACGAATGCTGAAACAGTAGAGCAGCCAGACAGCAACTGATGAGGGCCCAACACGGGCACAAGTGTGTTTGCCACAGTGTCACAGGGGATAGTACCCAGCAGGTACCCCCAAGGACACAGAACATTGGCAGGCGGTGCTGGGGGGAAGCGTGGGCACCTATGCAGGCACCCCTACCCCAGAACACACACCATAGGCTGCCACCTACCCGCACACTGGATGACCTGAGAATGCGCACCATCAGCTCCACCAGCAGAAGGGCTTGTCAGCATGGTGGCAGAGGGGTACTGGTGGTGGAGGGGGCAGTGGCTGCTGCCCACAGCACACCATGGCCTAGCCCTATTCACGTGGGTGCCGTGCACTGCAACAGACAGGCTCTGTCTGACAAACAGTCATGGTATTTCCAGGGACTACCCTCTCTCTGTGGCAACAGTGTGGTGCAGCACACACAGACAGTGTGCTCAGGAGCAGAAGGTCACTGGTTCAAGTCACAGCTGTGCCTCCTGCCAACCCAGTCCCCACACTTTATCCACCACAAAAATGTGGTAATACAGACAGAAACTTTAGTGCAGATAATGTAAACATGCCCAAAACATCTACATTTTACCCTACAGAGCACAGACATCAGAAACATGCGCATTACCTAGAGCAGAGTCCCCAAATGCAGTCCTGGAGGGCCACAAATCATTCACGTTTTATGCTGTCTCCAATATAAGGCCATGTCAGCATGGTGGCGGAGGGGTACTGGTATTGGAGGGGGCAGTGGCAGCTGCCCACAGCACACCATGGCCTAGCCCTGTTCACGTGGGTGCCGTGCACTGCAACAGACAGGAACTGTCTGATGAACAGCCATGGACTCCACAGAGAATGCATTGTTTCTCTGTCAAGATGGTGGTGCAGCGCACACAGCCAGTGCCTTCAAGAGCAGAAGGTCACAGGTTCAAATCCCAGCTGTGCCTCCTGCCAACCCAGTCCTCACATTTTACCCACCACAAAAATGTGGTAATACAGACAGAACCATTAGTGCAGATAACGTAAACATGCCCAAAACATCTACATTTTACCCTACAGAGCACAGACACCAGAAACATGCGCATTACCTAGAGCAGAGTCCCCCAAATGCAGTCCTGGAGGGCCACAAATCATTCACGTTTTATGCTGTTTCTAATAAAGATGTGTGTGCTTCATTTCCATGCGCCGCCTCCATGGTATGCAGATGTATCTCATGCATATTCATTAGGGACAGCAGGAAAACATGAACAGTGTTTGGCCCACCAGGACTGGAGTTGGGGACCTCTGCCCTAGAGCAGCGGCCAACAGGAGCAGAAAAAACCGCACCCACAGGCTCCATTATCGAAAGCCTCATGGAGAGGCAGGATATCGGGCCTTGCGTACATCTCACAATACTAGTACGTGCAGACCTTAGCAATGCCACCCTAAACCTGGGAATACAGTACACATATATCACAATGTTGCTATGATTACTGGCAGATAGCAATTCCTAAGTTAAGCACAATATGCTCATTGAGCTGTATCATACCAATATCTCTGATGTCTGTGGAGTGTGTTTCAGATCTGGTGTCTGACAGTGTTCACCACCCTGGGGAATGACCCCAAAAGTATTGCATACCATAGCCATGCCTGCGCTGTGTCCAGGACTGGTGAGTTGGCCAGGACTGCAAAAACTCTTTATATTTGCACAATGCTGGCATAGGTGTGGGAGTGTGTGTCTGTCCAGCCAGTGTGTGGTGGTTGCAACACCTTACTCAGCCCACACTGTTTGCACTGTGTCCAGTGTTAGCTTGCCAATGTGCATAATGATGAGCAAGGTACTTTGGGTATAGCTCGGACAGGGTGGCCTGGGCAGGATGCATGAGCACAGGGCATAGGGCAATGGCTGGGACATTGTAGTGGCCGGCCACCACCTGCACGGACAGGGTGGCCACAGCATGTCCTGCTGGGAGGTCACTCTCACCCTGACTGAGCAGTCACCATGGCATGGCTAGGTCCCCCATAGTGCTAATAGCATCTCTCAAGTGATGGCTATGGGTTGCCTTTTTTTGGGGGCCCAATCACTAACCTATCTGCTTTGTGGGTGTGCTGACATCCCAGTTTTGGATGCACACATTTCTTCCAGTAATATTCACTATGGACTAGCTAGCAGACTGTTTGCAGTTCGTATGTGTAAGGCTGGAACACCTTGCAGGGTGCAGCGGCTGCAGATTCACTGTGCTCGCTGCTGGAGAATGTCAGATAGTGGTGGTGGGCAGCTGAGTATTTCCAGGCCTCCTGTCTGTCTGCTATCACGGTATGGATGTGTACAGAAATGTATGTTGTCTGTCCCCGAGATGGACTGAGGTTGATGGTCCCCTCTGCCAGCACCATTGCAATGATGTAGAATGTGGATTTGTTGGTGGAAGATCATGAGCTCCAGGGGGCAGTTTGGGTGGTACTGTATAATCTGCCTATGGGTCCAAACAGCCCACCCTCCCAGTCACATAAATCATGTGGCCATGGCACCCACACAGGATATGCAGTATTCTGGGTGCATCAAAGTGCTCAAGGGCTAAACTTGACTGAGAAATAAAAGATGGACACAGGTGTATTTGGCAGTGTATCTGCAAGACCTACTCATCACACACTGGCACTGATGGGGACTCACACCATAGCCTATCTTAGCTAAGTCAGGTGCTGTGGACATGGTGCTGGGTGGCCCACCTCACCCTCAGGGTGAGCACAGGACCCGCACAATGTGACGGTCAGTACCTACTCTGTGCCATAACACATGCTCAGTACCCCCTACCAGGCTGAGGTGGTGTGGGGGTGCATACCCCATCCTGTGGTTATCTGTAGACTGCTGATTTGCATGTGCAGTGCATCATGGGTATGTGTGGTTTAACCCTATCCTGGTAACCACAGCAGACAGTTCGTGTGGTGGGCTGCAGTCCTACTGTAGCCAGCCAGGAGCTTGTTAGCAGCTATGGAGATGTAGCCCACTGGTGACTTCACTGCCTGTGGAGCCAGAGGTCATGGGTTTGATCCCACAGTGGGGTTATTTGATAGGGCTGTCTGAGGCATTTTCTTTTATAATTTAAATTGGTGCTGCCAGCAACAACACCCTCAGTGCTGTAGCCTGAAGGTGCCTCAAAAGCGCCCTATAAGGTGCCCTAAAGGGAACATTATAAGGTGCCGTGGTGGACAGTGCACCTTATTATGTGTCCTCAGGAGTGCCGCATAGGGTGCATGATGTGGCACCTTAGGTTATGGCAATGTGAGGGTATGTTTGCTGGCAGCACAAATCAAAAATAAAACCCAAATGCCTCACAAAGCACTGCTGATATTAAAGGGTAATGTCTCAGGCAGTCATATGCAAAAGCCACACTGTGGGATTGAACCCATGACCCCTGTACCATCAAGCAGTTTGTCAACCAATGTGCTATACCTCTGCCACTAGGTCTGTATGCCAGCACACCTACCTACGATTAACACACATTAATGTGGTACACCTACCTCCATCGTGTCATAATGTGCGGTACGTAACCTATTGCGCGAGTCCAACGTTTAGACCAGAAGGCCCCCTCCCCCCCCCCCCCCCATGGCATCCTGCACATCATTGCTGGGCTTACATTAAGATGGATTAATGAACATACCCCATAGGCACACACAACCCCATATCACCAGAGTGAGTGACAGCCCACGTTGATGGGCGCTCAGGACTCCTTGGTCTAACTGTTTAGCCAGTCATTGCTATTTATTTATTTATTTATTTGAGCACATTTTTATACTGCTCCTTTCAGTGGTCAGCAGCGGTTTACATTTAACAATTAACTCTGCAGTTTAGCAGTTACATAAAACAATGAGAAGATAACTTAGAACATTGGAAGGTAACATTGATTTAAGATAACTCAATAATTCAAAACTATTTACATAATAGAAGGGAAACATGTTAGCTTACATGTTATAAGTTTAACCATATACAGTATTTGAATAGTACATGCAAGTAGATTTACAAATTAATTAATTCTTTGTGGATTTGGGGTATTCATATGCTAACATATAGTTGACCTCCATCAAAATTGTTTCAAGCCCAGATTACTCTAAGTTATTTCAGTCTGGTTGAAGTATTCTTGAAATAAATGTGTTTTAAGGCTTTTACGGAATGATGTGAGATCTTTGTTAGTTCTTAAGGTGTCTGGGAGTCTGTTCCGTTGTGTTGGAGCAATGTATGTGAATGCTCTATTACTAGTGTTTACCTTTACTTTGCAAATGGAGGATGGAGTTTGTAGTGTATTTAGGTTGTGTGTACGTCTATTCCTATTAGTGGGTTGTGGTTTTACGAGTGAGGCAAGGTAAGATGGGGCAATATTGTGAATTAACTTGAATGTTGTAATTATTATTTTGTATCTTATGCGTGCATGTATAGGTAGCCAGTGAAGTTCTCTTAAAATGGGTGTGATGTGATCTGAGAAAGGTACGTTCATCAGGATTCGGGCTGTGACATTCTGTGCCATCTGTAGTATGTTTGTTGTTTTTTTGTGAAGGCCTTGTAATATGCCATTACAATAGTCCAGATGTAGTGTTATGATTGCTTGTATTATTGATCTAAAGTCTGATAGCTCGATTATATTGCGTAAGGGTTGTAGGGTTCTTAGTTTGTAGAAAATAGTTCTATTTAATAGTCTTAGGTGGGTTTCCATGTTAAGTGTCATATCAAGGGTGACACCTAGTTATTTTAGTTCTTGTTTAATGTTGTAGGTTGTATTATTTAGTATGATTGTGGGAGGGTGTTTAAATTCCGGGATTTTAGAGATAAACATTACTTCTGTTTTTTTATGATTGATAAACATATTGTTTTGTTGGAGCCATAGTTGTGCTTCTTTAAGGCAAGTTTCTAAGTGACTAAAAGCATTATAAAGCATTATGTCATCTGCATATAGATGATAGTCAATTTTGTGTTTTTGGAATATTGTGCAGATGGGTCTTAGGTATAGGTTAAATAATATGGCAGATAATGCTCACCCCTGCGGGATACCTTGTGTCTGTGGGAAGGTATTAGATAGATTTTTATCAAAGTATACTTGTTGTATCCTATTAGATATATAAGAAGAGAACCATTTTAAGGGGGTTCCATTTATACCTATTGATTCTAATCTTTCTATGAGGGTCTTATGGTTCACTGAAGCAAAGGCTGCTGTTATGTCAATGAAGATTAAGACAAACATTTTTTTGCAGTTTTCAATGCCTCTATAAAGTTTATCAAATAGTACTAGTAGAAGTGTTTCTACTCCATGTGATTGTCGAAAACCATATTGTTGAGCATCGAGTGCATTTGTGTTATCTATATGATCTTGCAATTGGTATTGTACGGATTTTTCAATGATTTTGGCTATAAAAGGTATACTTGATATGGGTCTGTAAGAAGATGGATCTGATTTGTTTAGTGATTTGTTTTTTTAGTATTGGTCTTATAAGAGATCTTTTTAGTTCTGATGGCATGTTTCCTTGTAGTAGAGATTGGTTTACTATGTTTAGTATTATGGGTGCAATTTCTGCTTTAGTGGTCTTGATCCAGTCTACCGGGCAAGGATCGAGGGGGGATGTGGTGGTGTTTATGTTTGAGATTGTACTTAGTAATTGTCTGTTATCTATACAGTAAAGGTTTTCCCACACCACTGTGGGGTTGGTATGTTGTGTTACCCTTTGAGATGCGTTATTTTCGATTTTAAGGGAGATTCTCTCTTCGTTAGGGTTTAGTTTTTTAGAGTAGTGATCTGCAAGTGCTTGAGCATTAACCGGGTAGTCGGACCCGGCCCTCGCTTCACCTGCTCGGGTTCTCTGCCACTCCTGAGCCGCCCCCCCTCCGGGATCCCGCCACTCCCCCCCCAGCTGCAACAACCCTAAGTCCACATCCCTCATTCCCTCCCTTCGCTAGGGCGGGTGGGTGGGCCGCAACGCTCCCGGCTCCGTCGCATGTGCCCGGCCAGCACAACGCTCACCAAGCACATGCCCATCCAGGTCCCTGATTGGCTCCCGTGCACCAGGTGCATGCGCGGAGCCAATCACTTCAAAAAATGCCCGAGCGACGCTGCCGACGCTCCGCATCCCCCCCCCCCATCTTTACTGCGCGTGCGCAGGGTCCCGTGCCGGGCCGAGCACCCGGTTAAACTCGCTTGCTGGGACCCTGCCCGCGCCCTCTCCCTAACCGGGTAGTCGGACCCGGCCCTCGCTTCACCTGCACCCGCAATCCCCTAATTAATCATTCCTCCTCCCCCTCCACAAAGGCAACAGACAATCGTTCATGGGTACCAACTGGTCGCAGCTTTATTTGCCAATTAACATACAACAAACCATAGTAATCAACAACCAACTAAAAACGCCCCCTCCCGCAGCAGGGTGATGTGGCACCAGCCATGCTATTAGCAAAGTGCCCTCGCCTCCGCACCAGCCGCGTTCACCTCCACCGGCAAATACCTACCACCCCTGTCCGACTTCGCCATATCACTAGCAAAAGTCTACCAGGGGTTGTCTGGGCCGTGGGCACCCCGCCCACGCCCCAAGTGGCCTAAGGCTCCAGACCCCGGACACCTCCGGGTTCCCGCCACCAGCTCGGGTTCTCTGCCACTCCCGAGCCGCCCCCCCGACTCCCAAGCTGCGACCAGTTCCCACTAGCCCGAACCACTCACTCCAACGCCTCCTGCCAATCATTCAGGAGGAGGTCTACCCCCACCGGAGACAAATGCACACCATCGCTCCTGTACAAACCTCCACAATCCACCTCCACCCAACCATGCTGCACTTGGTAACCCCCTTGTGCGCATACCCATCTCCCGATCTGTCTATTAATTTTTGTAAATCCCCTTGGACCAACGACGCTGCTCACTGCATGCTGGCCGGGGAATAATATCAGCCCAGATTAGCACTACCCCCCCCAAACAGTCGTAACACAAAAGCCAAGTCCCTCTTTGCCGCTCTGATCAATTGTTTGCATGTCCAGGTAGCCAAGTCATTCCCGCCCAGGTGCAGCAGGATGATCCTCGGCTGTCCTCTTATGCACAGGTGGTGCCGAAGCAAAGGCAGCAACTGGGTCCATCGCAGCCCCCGCTCACCCAGCCATGATAACGACACCAAGTCAGGATCCAGCCCCAGATTCAGTCCAAAAGGCCGCACTGCTGCACGTTCACCAGCCCAGAACACAAAGGAATGGCCCATCAGTCAACACTTCCACACACTCTGCCCCCCATCTGCAAAAGAAAAAATGTGTTAGTTATCCAGTCCTTCCACATCGCCCTTCACAAACGAACATAGCCCCTAAAGGCGCTAGACTGCCACCTGCCGATACGTTGTATCTACCCCCCGGACAACCCTACCGCAGCCGCGCTGGTCGCCGCCCCAATCCGAAAGGAATGAGCTGAAAACCGGGAAGGGTCCTCGCCAACGCTCCGTAACGCCATCCGCAGGACCGCCGATACCTGAAAACCATCACCACCCACGCATCCCAGTGTATAAAGCACCCCCCTTCATCCTCTGACCGAACGCCCAAGTTCTCCGTCATCAGTGCGACCGGACATGTGGGGCCACCAATCCCTTTCAGGATCACCCACTGCCCCTTACCCTGCTGGTCCGTCTTGGACCTTGCCAAGAACACTCGCAACTGTCCTTCCAGCACCTGCACATGCCGCCACTTCAAGCTATTGCCCACCCCCGTCTTCACTGAGTCCACAACCATTTCACTCACGCGGAAGGTGCCAAAAAAAGCCAGACTGAAAACTGTCCGAAAAAGAATGGCCTCATATCGCGACTCAGCCACTTGCGGCAATGCCTCACACAATCTGACCAATAACTGGTGCGTGATCGGGCGTCGCCAATCCGGGGGTGTAGGACGCCCATGTTCCCACCCCAGCAACAACCTTCGAGGCAGGAACCCCCCCAACCGAACCCGACCCCACCGCCCTCGCAAAAAAGGCAAAACCCACCAAATGACTGTGCACCACTGATCTCGTAGCCCCCAGTTCTTTTGCATGGATAACATATTGCCCAAGGAGATGCTCCACTACCGCACCCCCTTGCCACCCTCGAGCCAGCAAAAACTCAGCCACTCTACTCCCACCTTGGTGATAAGCCACCCATGTCCGTTCTGCCACTGAATTCCGCAGGAGAGTCTTCATTTCTGCAGGCCAGAGCTCCACAAGCTCCACGGGACCCTGTACCCGACCAAGTCCGCCTCTGGTGCCAATCTCCAAAACCGCTCCATCTGTAAACGAGAAAGAGCATCGGCAATTCCGTTAGTATGGCCCGGGATGTGCAGCGCCCGCAACATAACATTCAAACGGAGACACGTCAACACCACGGCCCGCATTAGCGACGCTACCCGGAGACAGCGCGGTGAATAATGATTTACTACACTCACAACGGACTCGTTGTCACACCACCACAGCACCCTCCTATTCCTCAACTGCTCCGGCCATAGCTCCAATGCCACCAACATCGGGAAAAGCTCAAGAAAGGTAATGTTACTCAGCAAACCAGCCTCGCACCACTCCTGCAGCCATCTGTCAGCGCACCAAGATCCCGCAAAGTAAATGCCACTCCCCCAGCCACATCAGAGTAAAGCTGCAAGTCTTCACTGGAAATTTCGGGTTCCATCCAAACCGAAATACCATTGAAACCCCGCAAAAAACCATCCCACACCTGCAAATCCTCGCTGATCACCCTAGTAACTCGTATGCGGTGATGGGGTTTGAGAACTCCCGCTGTAGCTACTGCCAAACGTCGCAGAAATACCCGCCCCATCGGGAGCACCCTACAAGCAAAATTCAATGACCCTAACAAGGGCTGCATCTCCCTCAATGTCAATTTCGAGGAAGCAACTGCATTGGCTACCAAGACCCTTAATTTCACCACCTTTTCCCTCGGCAGCCGCGCCACCATTCCTTCTGAATCCAACTCGATCCCCAGTAAGGTAAGCCTGGTAACGGGCCCCACCGTCTTGTTATCGGCCAAAGGGACCCCTAACTCTCCCGCCATCTCTATGAACTCTGCCAACAGCTCTCTGCAGCCAGACGACTGCGCTGCCCCAACAAACAGAAAATCATCCAGATAATGCACCACCTCAGGCCGCCCCACCTTCTGTACCACCACCCAATGCAAAAAAGAACTAAATTTCTCAAAGTAAGCACACGCAACGGCACAACCCATCAGCATACACTTATCAAAATAAAACTCCCCTTCGAATTGAAACCCTAACAAATGAAACGAGGAAGGGTGAACCGGGAGCAAACGAAATGCAGATTCAATATCCACTTTCGCCATCCAAGCTCCCCAAGCCGCTGCGCGGAGCAACTCCACCGCCTTATCAAAAGAGGCGTACTTCACAGTACACCACTCTCTCGGAATTAAATCGTTCACCGAAGCCCCATCTGGACTCGACAAATTATGAATTAAACGAAATTTCCCTGGCTCCTTCTTGGGAATGAGCCCCCACGGAGAAACCATGAAATGCGAAAAAGGCGGTTGTCGAAATGGACCTGCCATTCTGCCGAACCGCAGCTCCACCGCCAACTTTTCCTGCACCATCGGTGCCCAACGCTGCACTGATGCCGAGTTTTGCGCTGTCCCACCCAAGACCATACCCCGAACTGGGATAACAAAACCAAACTGAAAACCTAACTGCAACACCGCCCTATCCTTCACCTTCGGGTGTTGCCGAAGCCAACTCTTAAGCACCTCAACTCGGGGGGGCGGAGCCTGATGTCCAGCGGGTAGGACGCTTTGCGTTGAAGCTCCCGAGAGGCCTACTTAGAATCCTGACTTAATACCTATACAAATTTACTATTTCGCTCCGAGCTGACCGGGGCACCTCGGGGGGGATGGCGGCCCATAAACCAGCGCGCTTGGACTTCGGGTCTCCTTCTTCTTCTCACGGAAAACGCTCCAAAACAGAGGTGTCCTCCCCACAGAAGATGGTTCCATTTCGTGAAAACCCCGAAATGCACCTGGAGATTTTGGAGGAAATACGCGGCGTGAAGGAATTGGTGCAGTCCAATGGAGAAGCGCTTCGAGCCATGCGAGAAGACTTTGGAGTGCTCCAGGACCGACTTGAAAGTCTTTCATTACGGCAGGACAACATGGCGGGGGTCCTCGACTCGCACGAGGTGCGCTTGGGCAAACTGGACAAGGCTGAGCGCCAGATACAGAATCTTCAAAAGGAGTTAGAAGATAGCAATAATCGAGCCCGTCGCAACAATGTGAGGCTCCTCGGAATGCCGGAGGGGGTGGAAGCAGGAGATATAAGAGAATTCTTGCTCAAAACTCTTCCCTCCTTGCTGAAGATCACTTTTCACAGAGAACTGGAAATCGATCGAGCACACCGTGTTCCTGCCCACATGGCGCTCAACCGCACGACCCCCCGGCCTATTATCTTTAGCTTGCTACGATATCAACAAGTGGAACAAATTTTACATGCTGCCCGAGCGAATCATCATTTGGAATTTGAAGGTCGTAAGGTCTCCTTCTTTCCTGATTTGGCAAAGCCTACCGTTGACCGTCGGAAGAAACTCCTTGCTTTTCGCCCTCGACTTCAACAGCTACAGGCTCGCTTTGGCCTGTTGTATCCAGCGAAGCTCCGAGTGACTCTCCACAACCAAACCAGGACGTTCGAAGATCCTGATCTACTATCAACATTTTTAGACTCCAAAGAAGCAGAGCAGATGCGCTAATCCCAAATCTTGGACTCTTATCTGCCGGCTCTATCCGCCATTTTGAAGGGCCCGATGCGGCGGTCATAGCCAAGCACAGAAATAGCCTGGACTTTCTTTCTTTCTCTATATGACTTTTGTTTTTTGGTCTCCTATCCCTTCATGATGTGTGCCTCGGTCGGATTCGGAGCACGCACAGTCCTACAGGTTATGTGTTTTTTTTTTCAATTTCGGCCTTCTCTGGGGTTTCTCCCCGCAGACACATGGTCGCCAGTAATTTTGGGGTTTTGCTTCTCCTCTACCGTACTGCGGTTTTCTTTGTTAATGTGGGGCGCTTCATTGTATTATATTAGCTTATTTTTCCTATGTCATGTGTACAGCCAGATACAGTCAGTTTGAGGGACATAGTGAAATTATGTGTGCTATCATGCTCAGAATTTTAACTTCTCTGAATGGCCTTATGTAAAATCTTATCATTCACCGTCAAAGGCATTAATGGTCCACTCAAAGGAAAGAAAATCCTTAGCTATCTTAGCCATGAGCATGTTGATTTAGTGTTTCTTCAGGAAACGCATTTAAACTCTGCTGAAACACCGAAACTCAATGCTAAGCCTCACATGGTAGCTGCCTATTCTCCCACCGTTTCCAAATGGTACGGGATAGCCATTCTGGTTAAGAAGTCTTTGCACGCTACTGTACCTGATATTAGCGCTGACAAGGAGGGTAGATGGGCCCGTGTACACCTTGAGGTTGGAGATAGTGAATTCACGTGTATTTGCATTATGCCCCGAATGTGGACTACCCTGCTTACTATGCAAGTATTGCGCAGTTGGCCTTGGCCTCTGCCAATGCTCCATTAATACTTGGTGGCGATTTTACTCAAGTGTTCCCTCAATCTTTTCTTCTCAAACAAGGTGCTCGTTGGTTGGAAGATCCAGTACCGAGTAGACCTGTGTGGCTAGATATAGAAGCGGGCCTTTGCAAACCGATTCCTCTTACCTTTCTCCCTGGTATGACTCTCCCATCAGACTCCCACTATCCACCAATGCTTTTAGACACTTTAGGTGCCTTTAATACTCTTCTGCAATCTTTAGACTCCCGACTCTGGTCAGTGCAACTTCAGCATCGCCTTCGGAGCACTAGAGTACTCCCGCCATCGGCATTCTCTACATAAGGTTGATTGGAGACTTTCCGATCTCTCGGTAGTTCAACCGGGTGTAGCATCCAATTTTACTAAACCTCATGTAATGCTATAACTAGAGATACCCCTATAGCGCAGAAAGTATGGGAGAGAGAATTGCATGTGACTTTGACCTCGGAGCAATGGAGCCTTATCTGGAGTAGAGGGACACGGGTTCCCGATCCGCCTCACTCACTCAGACCCTCTTCTTTCTAGCCCACCGGTGTTTTTACATTCCTCACAGATTAGACAAATGGAAACACTACTCAGGGCAATGGTTGCTGGACACGTCCTGCGGCCATTGGTTTCATTGCCTCATGTTATGCATGAATATCCCGCACTACAGTATTACTGGCGTCGGGTCTGGGGTCGTATTTAGTCTATCTCGCACTCTCAGGAGCCCCTTTCTTGGAGGATAGTGGGACTTCGCCCAGTTGCGGGGATCCCCTCTCTCTCCCAAAATGGCTTATCTCCTTTCGAACTTTATGCTTGGCATTGCTATTTCCCTAATTAAGTAATACTGGAAAATTAGCTCCCATCTGAGCCCCAATGAATGGTGGAATCATGCCTGTCTTTACAGTAAATATGAACAAATACCTCGTCTGTTCGCTTCCTCCATTCAGACTCCTTCTCATTGGTCTCAATGGAAGATGCTCAATGACTATGTACATTTTGCTAAATGCTCTCATCTGACTGTCTAACTTTGTATATATCTCTGTCCCATGATCATGCTGTATTGTAGATACTCTTTTGATCGTTTGATGTATAATCACTGTTAATTGGAAGCGCTCACATGCTGATATAATCGGGTAGAGAAGAAGCATCGGGGTGGGGGGTAATGGGTTTACTTTTCCTTATTGTATACTTGTTTTGTCTCTTTTGGTGTGTTGTTTCTTTTGTTTGTTGCAAAATGAAAATAAAAGTTTAAAAAAAAAAAAAAAAGCACCTCAACTCTTATTGGAGAGGGGGCCAAACAAAACCTTGACTCAGTACTTGGATGCCGCCCCAGGAGTGATCCCTGCTCCTTTCTTAAAACATTTTGCTGCCGAATGAGCCCCCCCGCAGCTCGAACAGACATGCCGGAATTTACAGTCTGGGAAGGGCCACACGGATTTATTGAACCGCCAGCACACGTCCCCTCCCCCTTTTCCTGATGGCTTAACCTGTGATGAGGCCCCACCGCTCCGAAAGGAACGACTCGCCCCTGCAGTGACCCCCGACCCCACCTTACCTCCCCCCCCATTACTTGCCCCCGTCCTGGCAGACATCTGCGTCAGCCACAAATTTATATCTTGCATACCCCACGTTAAGCCTTTGCTCTCCTCCATTTTGTCCCTAAATTTTTCATCATAATTGAGCCAAGACCATCCCTCGTGGGTCTGCGAGGCTTCAAGAATAAAGTCCGTATATGCCAACAATATACCATAGTGGTCAGGCCGATAATGGCCCCAAATGCTCACCAAACGCAAAAAAGCCCTCGCCCAATTCACCACCGTCCGAGAGACTTTCCTGATCCTACCGGCCTTTTCATCCTCTTTCCGCTTTTTCTTGCTCTCTCCCGACCTCTTCTGCCCCTCGAGCAAACGGAAAATATCAATGTATTTTCGCTTTCTAATTTTGCGCCTTAACTTCCTCGGCACTCCTTCCCCTAATTCCGATAACCGTGCCGAAGTGCCACTACCTCCTCCCGACCTAACAGCCCCTTCTGGACCCTGCGCCCCTAACTTGGCACTCTCGGCATCCGAAGACACTTCCGACGAGCCCAAAGACGATGAAGACGAAGATTCGGAACTATGCCTTCGACAACAAACGTGCCTCTTCTTCTTTTTTGCCTTTCCCAAATGCTCCTTACGCATGATACCCCTTTCCTGATCCGCCTCCCCCTCCACCAATAACTCACCCGACTCCGCTCCCGCAGCCTCACTCCTTGCTGACTGGTGCAGCATGCCCTGCCGCGGATCCTCGCTCCTCTGTGGTGTGTTGCTTCCTCGTGCCACTGGCCGCACATCCTCCCCTCTCTGCGCTGTCCCACTAGCCGCATCACTCGATGCTCTTCTCACTGATTCCTCCACGCCAGGCAGGAATCCAGGCGATGCCATCACTGGGACCTGTGAAGAGACAAACGGAAAGCCAGGAAGCGAAAACCCCAGGGCCCATGCAGGTTGCCAAGCCCCTACCCACGCAGACCTCGACGACCCCTGCCCCCCACTCACCCATTGCTCAGCTGGAGTCTGATATCCTGCGAGCCTGTAACCTATAGGCATCGGTGCACCACCACCCGTGGGCATCAAAGCTCCGCCCCTCCTGCCCCTGAACCCCGACATGTCAAACTCACCCCAGAACCCACCACCACCTCCTAAGCAGGGCCTGACCCCAAATCCAAACCCGGGCTCCGCACCACCCTCTCCTCCCGTGGCTGATACAGCTGTCCCTTCCTAGCCAGTTGCACCCATGCCCCCCATAGATTCCTGGGCCAAACCACTCCCAGCCTGAGGACGAGACCCACACCCCCTAACTCTACTGCCCCTTCTATCTGCTAAGGGAGACCCACTTCGACCACGGACTGGCCTAGCTGCCTCCTTACCCCCCCCTTTGGGCAACACGGGGAGGAGCCGAACTCCACGGACCCCTCATGCCCCCCCGTTCAACCCCCCGACCACCTTTTCCCCTTGTAGGTCTGTCCCGTCCCCCCCTCATCCCTGCTCCCTCCGCCTCTGCTCCTGTGGGCCCTCTTAGGAGGCATCTCCACTTATTGTAATTAGCAATTAAAATTAGTTTGTTGTTTTTTTTTTTTTTTAATGGAAACTTTGCCAACGCTCAGGCCCCAGCCTTCACTAAAATGGTATCCAGGTACTCCGACCTAATCACTCGCCTGCAGCTGTTCCCAGGTGCTATCCTGCAGCTTCCAACTCCCGAATCGGCCCCCGTCACTCGGAGACCGCTGCGGCAAACTGAACAGCTCCCCTCTCCACAATCTGCCGCATTTGCTCCCCTCGCCAGAAAATACCGCTACGCTTCAAGCCGCCTCTGCACCACACAGCCTGCAACGCTCCCGGCTCCATCGCATGTGCCCGGCCAGCACAACGCTAACCGAGCACATGCCCGTCCAGGACCCTGATTGGCTCCCGCGCGCCAGGCGTGCGCGGAGCCAATCACTTCAAAAAATGCCCGAGCGACCCTGCCGACGCTCCGCATCCCCCCCATCTTTACTGCGCGTGAGCAGGGTCCTGTGCCGGGCCGAGCACCCAGTTAAACTCGCTCGCTGGGACCCTGCCCGCGCCCTCTCCCTTATTGGGAAATTTGTATTGACATCTTTTGGGGGTTTGGTGAGTGATTTTACAAGCTCAAATAATTCTCTTGGTTTATTTAATGTGTTAGTTAATTTTTTGTTGTGATAATTCTTTTTTGCCGTATTTACTATTTCTTTGTAGGATTTAAGTAGTGATAAGTATTGTTCTTTGATCTCAGTTGATTTCCTAGTTCTCCATTTTTCTTCCATTTTAGAGCTGCTCATGGCGTGGAGACTCTCCTCACCATCCTCTTCAGTACCATAATAACAAGAATTGATAACATACGCCAGGGATATGTGCTCATCTTCTTAGACATCACAGCCGCGTTCAACTCAGTCTGCCATGATCTCCTCCTACACCGCCTCCAGGAGAAGGGGATATGTGACTCTGCACTTAAATGGTGCAAGTCGTATCTCTCCGATAGATGGCAACACGTAAGATCAGGAGAAACAACATCAGAACCTTTCCACCAGAGTCAAGGGATCCCACAAGGATCATCTCTCTCTGCACTCATGTTTATATATTGTAACACAGCAGATCTGTCCCTTGCTTTAAATAGACAAAAACCTGATGCAAACAGGATAGGTTCTGACAGGCAGGCAGATCAAAAGCATTTCTGTTGCCATAAGCAACCCAGGCAGGCACAGGATCTGCAGCCGTGCCTAGTTAGGAAACACCTCTCATTAGAGGGAGAGAACAACTTACACGTGAGGGAAGACACGCCCCTAAGGCATTATAAAAAATGTGTAGAGAAAACAGCTGATAGCTCAGAGAGAACCGGGAGAGCAGAGAGAACCCGGAGTTCAGAGAGGACAAGAAGTTCAGGGAGGACCCAGAGAACTCAGAGACCTGATAGGACCAGTGGAACAGGAAATTCCAAAGGAAGTTACACGGGAGACTTCAGAGGAAGTTACAGAGGATGTTGTAACGTCAGAAGCTGCCATGAGGGAGAAGTGCTGAGTGATTCTGAAGCAAGCTCAGACTTCTCAGAGACGGAGTTTGAACCCCCTGCAGTTCCAGTCAGAAAGCTACAAAAGAGTTCTACACCAGGAACTAGAAAAGGTTCCACTTGGCAGGTTAGTCAAAAGAAATATCCACCTCTGATACAGAGAGGAATTCCTCAACACCTACTTGAATGGGAGAGACGTGAGACAGTGAAAAAGCCATGTGTGTTTGAGAAGCAGGCTTGTAAGAAGCGGTCTCAGAACGTTGAGGGAAACTGGGCTATTGAAAATGTTTGTATGGATGAGACAGACAATTATATACCAGATAAACCAAGGCACAGAGTGATAAGAGAGAAACCTGTTCATTATAAAGAGCAGTGCTGTGAGCTACCAGTAAATGGGAGTAGCCGAGAGCCAGCAGTTAACAGAGGGAAACGTTATTCCAGGAAGTGTGTTTCTCTGCCTTGCCATTATAAAGCAAATGGTAATTACTTGCCTTGTACCGACTATGACTATTTGAGAAACCCAGGAGAAGATATAGAGCAAAGATATACGCAGGCTGTTTGTTCACAGGACAGTGATATTGAGCCAATGATCACAGAAGATAGCTGTTTGAATCCAGGCTTGGAAGAAATGGAATGCTCTCTAATGATAGCTGATGAGAATCCTTCTTTGTTGTAAACTAGTAAAAAAGGTTAAGAAGAGATTATCAGCTGCCTGCTATAATTATTTAGTTTCTGTTACATTTGAAAGCAAGTTTGCTACCTTTAAGTTCATCCAGTTTTGTATCCTAAGTTTTACTTCTGTTGTTGATGTTTTTGAAAATCCATAAACCCCGGGAGGGGAAATAAAATCCTTTTGAACCTTGACCACTTGGATCCACGACTACACTCCTTTCCAATACAAGGTCAGGTGCATTAATACCTTGGCTAACTGCCTATACCACAGCCCTGCTAGGACTATAGGTGTTACAAGAAAATGGCGTCGTTCTTGGATTTTTGAAAAAAAAAACTACAGCACAGAACACTACAAAGCTTCTTGAGTGGATACAGCTGATTTGGAAAAAAAAAGAGGAAAATCTGTACTGAAGTGGCACGGAGTGGATTTCTACATCCGGAGCTGACCGGAGGGAGCCAAAGACCTTTTCTCAAAGTGAGATCCTGCACCGTGTTCAGGTATAAGTGACTGGGCACGGGTGGCGAGGATTGGTGAGAAAAGGGGAGGGAAAAAAAAAAAAGAGGGAAAGATAAAACCTAGCCAAGTAGTAGAGAGGGGACAGAAAAATTGTTCCGCACTTGGTGGGCCTTGTTTTCTTTTCTTGCAGGTACACAGACGCTGCAATGGATCCTGAAGAGATACGCAGTTGGATGGAGGCCCAATGGCAGGCCCAAGCCGAGCTGACGCGGCAAGCACAAGAGAGGACTATGACTGCAGTAGCGGCACAGCAGCAACCCCTGCTGGACCTGATTGCCACTCTGGTGGAAAAGATGCGCTCCCCAGAGGAGGACAATGTTTCAATGACCCCTGTGGTAGGAGTACAGAACTGCAATGCATTGACATTAGGACCTTTAGAACACTCTGATAACTTTGATGATTATGCAGAGGCTTTCGAAAGGATAGCTGTAGCAGCGAAATGGCCGCCAGACCAGTGGGCGGTAAGATTCGCCATGTCTCTAAGGGGAGAGGCTTTAGCAGCATATAAGGCGATGCCCGCTGATCTCGCGTCCCAGTATCATGAACTAAAATTAGCAGTTAGGGATAGGCTTGGGTTAACCCATACCCATTACCGCCGTCTTTTTAGGGAGGCTAAAATCCTACCTAAAGAGACACCAAAGGCCCTGATGCAGAGATTAACAGGCCTAGCATCAAAATGGCTTGCCCCTCAAACAGCCACGATAGAGTCTCTGGTAGACGCTGTAATTTTGGAGCAATATTTTGAGGCTGTGCCACCAGATGTAAAAGCCTTCCTATTATTGCAAAGGTGCAAATCTACTGGAGAAGCAGTGGAGCTAACAGACTGCTATTTTGAAGCAGAAATAGCTGGAGCTTCTCAAGGTCACCTGTTGAAGGTCACAGGTAGAGAACGAATGTCAGGGACAGGAAGAGCTTATAACCAGGATATACCTAGGAGAAATGTGATGAAGTATGAAATGTTAAAATGTTTTCAATGTGGAGAAAAAGGGCACTTGCAAAGAGATTGTAAAGAAAATGTGGTCCTGATATCTGGGGGAGAGAAACACACTGATGGAGAGTTTCTGGTGGATGTTCTGGTAGAAGGGGTAAAAGCTACCGCACTTCTAGACACAGGAGCAGACCAGAGCATGGTCTCCCGCAAAATGTGGGAAGCCATTCAGACACATAATCCTTCCGTAGGGAATAATTTAAATGGAAGTGTGAAAGTAAGGTGTGTTCACGGAGCTTCCTCCTATTATCCGATGTACGAGATGTGTGTGACTGGGTTAGATACAGTAGGGATGGTGCTAATGGCTGTTGTCCCCCAACTTCCCTATGGGGTGGTTTTAGGGCGGGACTGGCCCCCATTTAAAGAAGAAATGGGAAAGGGTCTGGAAAGGAAGATAGGCCTGAGCCAGGAAGAGCCTCTAGGTGAAGGTAGGGTACTGCCTAAGACCCCCAAAATAGAAGCCCTTGCCCAAAAGATCCCAAAGCCATTATTTGGAAAACCCCGAACGGAGATGGTAGCCCCAGCTAAAAAGAAATTTGTCTTAAAATTTGCAAAAATATCCTCGCACGCAAAAAGCCCTCAAAGAGCCACTGAAGCCTCAGCTGGGTATGACCTGTATAGCAGTGAGGATATTATGATTCCCAAGGGAGGAAAGACCCTAGTGTGCACTGGCATAAAAATTCAAACCCCCGAAGGATGCTATGGTCGTATAGCGCCCCGGTCGGGTCTGGCGACTCAACATTTTATTGACGTGGGGGCAGGGGTGATAGACCCCGATTACCGGGGTGAGGTTAAGGTTCTTCTTTTTAATTTTGGAAAAGAAGATTTTGTAGTTAAAAGGGGCAAAAGGATCGCCCAACTCATATGTGAGCGCGTGGGGTTCCCTTTAGTGGAAGAGGTACCTTCCCTAGCGCCCACCACTCGAGGAACAGGTGGATTCGGCTCCACTGGGCTAAAAGATGTAAAAAGCTTAGCAGCTATAGCAGAAGAAAGGAGGGAGGAGGACTTAGGGCCACAACCCTCAGATTGGAGGGAACGACCGGAGCTGCGAACAGGGTCGGACCTGTCCGAGCACCAACAGGGGGAATTAACCCGGGTACTAAGAAAGTATTCTGACGTCCTCACCGCCGTGCCCGGCGAAACACGTTTGGTAGCGCACGAGGTCATCACTACCCCGGGGAAAATAATCCGGCAGCGCCCATATCGCCTGCCCGAGGCTAAGAAAAACGAGGTTATCACACAAGTAAAAGAGATGGTAGAAATGGGTATCATAGAAGAATCCCATAGCCCGTGGTCCAGCCCCATAGTCCTAGTTCCCAAACCCGACGGTACACTTCATTTTTGTATAGATTTTAGACAAATTAATGCAATTTCCCAATTTGACGCGTACCCCATGCCAAGGATAGATGATTTATTAGATCGTCTAGGGCAGGCTAAATTCCTTACAACCCTCGATCTAACGAAAGGATACTGGCAAATCCCGTTGACAAGGGATTCTAAGCCCAAAACAGCTTTTTCCACACCAATAGGCCTATACCAGTTCCGACGTATGCCCTTTGGGCTACATGGTGCGGCAGCCACCTGTCAGCGTTTAATTGACCAAGTTCTGAGGCCGCACCAAGAATACGCTCTGGCCTACATGGACGACGTAATTATCCATAGTAGCACATGGCAGGAACATTTGGCCCGAATTGAGGGAGTATTACGAGCCATGCGAAAGGCAGGCCTCACCCTAAACCCCAAGAAATGCCTTTTCGGAGCTAGGGAGGCCAAGTATCTAGGGCACGTAGTGGGGAATGGTATAGTAAAGCCACTAGCTGACAAGCTAGAAAGTGTGCGGAATTTCCCACAACCGGTGGATAAGAAGCAGGTTCGTAGCTTCCTGGGGCTGATAGGATACTATCGGCGATTTATCCCTAGATTTGCAGAGGAAAGTTGCATTTTTACAGGGATGATAAAAAAGAATGCCCCTAATAAGATACGGTGGACTCCGGAGGCGGAAGAAGCATTTGTCTCCTTAAAGGAGAAGTTATGTCAGGCCCCTGTATTGAGAGGAGTCGATTTTAAATTACCTTTTATTGTCCAAACAGATGCCTCTGAGACAGGACTAGGGGCGGTCATGTCTCAGAGATTCGGAGGGGTGGAACACCCGGTTACGTATTTAAGTAGAAAGCTATCCAGTGCAGAACAGAAATATTCAACGGTGGAGCGGGAATGCTTGGCCATTAAGTGGGCAACAGAGACTTTGAGGTTCTACTTAACCGGCCGAAAATTTACGTTGGTAACTGACCACCCACCCTTAAAATGGCTCAGCCAGATGCGCAATAATAACGCCCGCCTTACAAGGTGGCACTTGGCCTTGCAGGCCTTTCATTTCGAAGTGCAACACCGAGCCGGGAAGTTGCATGGCAACGCCGATGCCCTCAGTAGAATTACACGCTGTCCGACGAGGACGTCAGCAGCGTGTAATAACTTAAGGAGGGGGATATGTAACACAGCAGATCTGTCCCTTGCTTTAAATAGACAAAAACCTGATGCAAACAGGATAGGTTCTGACAGGCAGGCAGATCAAAAGCATTTCTGTTGCCATAAGCAACCCAGGCAGGCACAGGATCTGCAGCCGTGCCTAGTTAGGAAACACCTCTCATTAGAGGGAGAGAACAACTTACACGTGAGGGAAGACACGCCCCTAAGGCATTATAAAAAATGTGTAGAGAAAACAGCTGATAGCTCAGAGAGAACCGGGAGAGCAGAGAGAACCCGGAGTTCAGAGAGGACAAGAAGTTCAGGGAGGACCCAGAGAACTCAGAGACCTGATAGGACCAGTGGAACAGGAAATTCCAAAGGAAGTTACACGGGAGACTTCAGAGGAAGTTACAGAGGATGTTGTAACGTCAGAAGCTGCCATGAGGGAGAAGTGCTGAGTGATTCTGAAGCAAGCTCAGACTTCTCAGAGACGGAGTTTGAACCCCCTGCAGTTCCAGTCAGAAAGCTACAAAAGAGTTCTACACCAGGAACTAGAAAAGGTTCCACTTGGCAGGTTAGTCAAAAGAAATATCCACCTCTGATACAGAGAGGAATTCCTCAACACCTACTTGAATGGGAGAGACGTGAGACAGTGAAAAAGCCATGTGTGTTTGAGAAGCAGGCTTGTAAGAAGCGGTCTCAGAACGTTGAGGGAAACTGGGCTATTGAAAATGTTTGTATGGATGAGACAGACAATTATATACCAGATAAACCAAGGCACAGAGTGATAAGAGAGAAACCTGTTCATTATAAAGAGCAGTGCTGTGAGCTACCAGTAAATGGGAGTAGCCGAGAGCCAGCAGTTAACAGAGGGAAACGTTATTCCAGGAAGTGTGTTTCTCTGCCTTGCCATTATAAAGCAAATGGTAATTACTTGCCTTGTACCGACTATGACTATTTGAGAAACCCAGGAGAAGATATAGAGCAAAGATATACGCAGGCTGTTTGTTCACAGGACAGTGATATTGAGCCAATGATCACAGAAGATAGCTGTTTGAATCCAGGCTTGGAAGAAATGGAATGCTCTCTAATGATAGCTGATGAGAATCCTTCTTTGTTGTAAACTAGTAAAAAAGGTTAAGAAGAGATTATCAGCTGCCTGCTATAATTATTTAGTTTCTGTTACATTTGAAAGCAAGTTTGCTACCTTTAAGTTCATCCAGTTTTGTATCCTAAGTTTTACTTCTGTTGTTGATGTTTTTGAAAATCCATAAACCCCGGGAGGGGAAATAAAATCCTTTTGAACCTTGACCACTTGGATCCACGACTACACTCCTTTCCAATACAAGGTCAGGTGCATTAATACCTTGGCTAACTGCCTATACCACAGCCCTGCTAGGACTATAGGTGTTACAATATATATGCAACCTATCTGCAAGATCATCCAGTCCTTCAAGGTGAGCTGTCTGTTGTACGCTGACGATGTTCTCCTATATATGCCATTCACTACTGAGAACCCTGACCTTTCCCCACTGACAGACTGTTTCGATGCAGTATCCAGCTGGCTCCAAACGTAAAATCTTTGGATACAACATAAGAAAACCGAAGTCCTTTTCATCACAAGGAACCCAAATTTCATCACTCCTCCTTACTTGAAGGTCCAAGATGCAGAACCTCTGACCAAACCCTCCATTAGATACCTGGGAGTCACATCTGACCAGCGACTAGACATAAAGACCCATATAAGCAATGTAGCAAGAGCCGTCTACCATAAAATCTGATCCCTCAGACACCTACGCTCCCTACTTGAACCAGATGACTTCCGGACAGTGTATCAAGCTCTGGTCTTACCACATATCGACTATGCCAACGCAATACTCCATGGTCTAACACAATCCACTTTGCTTCCATTACAGCTAGCAATGAACTCAGCAGCACGCGTTCTCCAGGGCGCTGCCATGAGGGAACACATGACACCCATCCTGAAACAATTACACTGGCTCCCTATAAAAGGCAGGATCACATTCAAGACCATACTAATGACCTTCAAGATCATAAGCGGACTCGCCCCATCTTCCTTATCCAATCTCATACTGATAACCCCCCCTAATAGATCTAGAAGATCTCATGCCGCCAATAAACTAGTAGTCCCAAAAGAAACGACCAAGTGTTGCCTAAAGCACAACGAACAGGGCTTTTAAGCTCGCAGCACCTAAATGCTGGAACATCCTTCCACACAGTATCCGTGATATCACCAATCTAACCCAGTTCAGAAAAGCCGTGAAACATTACCTCTTCCTCTTACATTACCTGGATGACAGCACCGCTGATTACTCACCATCCAGCTAGACAAATCTACGCAAATGTCCAATCAATTTGCATTGTACAGATGTAAATAGTTACCCCTGTTTCTTTCCAAGTTCCTATTCCTGTTATTTGTAAACACAAATCAAGTCATTTGAAATGTGTATGTAAAATGTTCCATGTAAACTGCACTGATGGAAAATAGCGTGGTATATAAGAAAATGTAAATAAATAAATAAATACCATGCACGTGCTGCACATTCTGTCTCCTGCCCTTCATTTGTAGACAGGCCAGTGACCTTTCTGTAGGATGTGGGTTGCTGCCCTGCCAGATGTGTTTCCGTCTTTCACCTGGGATCCACTCACCTTGATATTATGATGGCGGTATCTACACTATCTGTGAAGATGAACCCAATTAAAATTATGTGTTTGATATACATTTGTCTCTGCTGCTGCTTGATCATGGTGACAAACATGCAATACATTGTGTGCCTTTGAGTCAGTCCTGACTCCTTGTGACCCAGAGACTCCAGGGTTTTCTTGTCAGTGTCACTGGAAGTAGATTGTCAGGTCTTTCTTCCAAGGTAATGGAGGGTTACGTGACTTGCCCAAGGCCACATGGAGTGCTAGTGGGAATTGAATCCTGGTTGCTTGGTGACCAAGCCAGTTTTCTAACCACTAGGCTACTTCTCCACTCTTTGGTCACATTGACACTTGTATCTACTGATTTGCTGGTCATGTACATGGCCCACCTGTGCTCACATCCTTGAACGGTGGCAGCTGTGTATCTGCCAGCCATTTGCCACATCACTGGGTATTACAGGTTCCCATACACACCCTCCCTTTGGGGTAGTATTTTTGCATTGTGCTCAGTGTGCTGTTTGGGGTAGTGGTTACAGGCATGTGTTATAACACCATAGGTTGCAGGTTAGATCCCCACATGCGGTTTATCTTTTTCTTTTCTGTTGTGCTAACTTGACCATTAGGTACCAGCAGGTTCATCACCTCTACACACATCCTTCCCTCTCTTCACTGTACACCAAGGTGTGCCCTCTGTGCTGCCTAGCCATCAGATATTATCTGTTACATAGGTCTCTTTCTTTATGGTGTTTACATGGCAGTGCGCTTGGGGGTTTGGTATTGCTGTGGTTCAGCTGGTGTGTGGTACACCTGTTTGCATGTTGAATTCTCTCCTGTCCTGTTCCAGATTTGGCACCAGCTCCACAGTGCATCCTCTGCTGCCCTTGGGGTTTAGAATCTTTCCTCTTTTGCATGCTGTATCCACTGCATAACATTTCATTGTGTGTGTGCATGTAGTTCTATGTGTCTCTGGTCCCAATTACAGACTGTGATCTGATCTGTACACAGCAAATCTGCATGTGCATTTGGTCATGGTCACTGCTGGGGGTTTGCCTGTCCTGACAGCCAGCAGGCGTCTTGTGTGATGCCCTGCACTATTTTTGCATGCAGATTTTGCTAATGAGCTCACGTTGGTGGTGTGGCCTACTGGTTTGTGCATTGCCATTTGTGGTAGTGGTTATAGGTGTGATTCCTCTCTGTTCTCTTTCATTTGTATGCTTGTCCTGCAGAACTACTTTTCATTCCTGTAACAGTCATATCTGTGAAGATCTGTGCTGTGAGCACATTGTACCCTCATCACAGTTGTGAACCATCCTTCTGTCCATCTACGTGTTTCTGCCAGCTGTGTGCCATCCAAGCCTGATGTGCATGCTGCTACCCCACGTCCTGCACTCCTACACATTCCTGCATTGCAGCTCTCCCTGGTTGCCTCTCCTGTGTGTGCTCTGCATTGCACTGCTACTCCACTATCATCCTGACATTCCACCTATCCTGCCATTTCTGCCTCCTCTGCTGGAAACGTCTTCCCATCCTCTGCCACACACTGTCATTATTGCATGGTACATTACCATCGCTCTGTGCATAGCTACAGCTGCCCCCGATATGTTTGTCCATTTTTCTAGCTACCAAATGGGCTGGAGGCTGATTTGTGTGGTCCATCAGCTCTGATCTACGTCCTTACATTACTTATGCATTGTCGTTCCTTGCTGCTCTGTGCAGTGTTTGGGTTTACGTGTGTGTTTGGCACATACCTCTCTTGCCCTTCAAATTGGGGGACCTTACTGCTCTTGGCCAACGTTTTTGGGTTCTCCTATACATCCTTGGGGCATCTTACGCCACACACACCTTTGATTCAGGCAGCTTATGGGGTGCCTACTATGGTGCCTTTGGAGTTGGCAACCTTGCGACATGGCCTCTGGGGCACATTATCACCCGCCTTGGCTGACGTGGTGGTTTAGGATGTGTCTTCTGGTGCACCCTAAAAGGTGCATTAATTTATGGCACTAGGGTGCAGTTCTTTTTAGATGGCAGCACAGATTGTTGTACAGTTGCAAGCAGAAAAAGGAAGTACCTCAGCCAACCTTATTCATTAGGTGCACTGGGGACTCAAACTCATGACCCCTGCACCATCAATCAGTGTATTAACCATTGTGCTACATTGCTGTTCCTGCTTGCATGTCAGCACGCCTACTTAGGATTTCCATGCGTTAACATGCACAGTGCTGCCATCATAAACAGTGCTGTAACCCTGCAGGGCCTCATAGGGTACCCTATCGGCAACATTCTAGGGTGCCTGGGTGGACAGTGTACTTCACTCCTACAATGAACTGCTCTCTTGGATTTTTTGCAGTCCAAATACATGACCCTGCATTTTTTAGCATTAAATCTCATCTGCCAAATCCTCAACCATTCTTCAAACTTCTCTCTGCCCTCCTCTCATTATCTATACCTTTTGGAGTGTGCATCCTATCACAGATTTTCATACCATCCTCAAAGAAGCAAACCTTATCCGGCAGCCCTTTTTCAACATCAGGTACAAAAATGTTTTTAAAATAATCAGACCAAGGACGGATCCCTGGGGCACACCACTGGTAACAACTTTCTCCTCAGAGTGAGCTCCATTTACCTGTACTCTTTGTTATCTCCCACTCAACCACTTTCTTATCCAGTCGGTCACTTCAGGGTCCATCCCTAGGGTGCTCAATTTATTTATATGTGATCTGTGCAGAACAGTGTCAAAGGCCTTACTGAAACCTAGGAAGTCAAAGTGTCAAGATAGAATCAAAGGGGAATGTTTACTAAAGAACACTAACCTCTAGCGTGAGGTTTAGCATGTGACAAGCACACTGCACTAACAGCACAGGGCCCTGGGCTAGAAATGCCATGCTAACCAGTCAGTACATAATTGGGTGGTGTCTGGGTGGGTTAAGGACTGAGCATGGGCAATGACAGCACTTTGTGGTTAGCATGGGCATTTTGGGTGTGTGATAATAATGAAGGTAGCAGTTGGCACAGGTGTACTTAATGGGTGGCATTAAGTCCACCTGTGTGCTGGTTAGCACAGTGTCATGCATTACCACCATGCTAACATTAGGGGACTGGATGCACACACCCCAAAAGGTTTGCTACTATTGGTGCTATTCTTCGTAAACATGACACAAAGAGCCCACTGTTAGAGGGGCAAAGTGTCACAAAGAGTAGAATGAAGGCCTCCAGGCATCAGGGGAGGGGAAAGATGCCACAATGTTAGCAGACACTCTCCAAGTAGGGTTGCCAACCGGCCGGTTTTCAGCCGGCCTGGCCGGTTTTTCCATGGCCAGGCCGGCTGCCGGCACAGGTGTAAAACCGGCCTTTGAAAAGCCGTTTTTTTTGCTCTGGCTGCAAGATCGGGAGCAGCCAGAGCAAAAAACCGGCTTTTCTCCCCACTCCAGAAGTTCAAATGTCTGCGGCACCAGCACCGCCAGCATGAATGCGATCGCCGATCCCCCGTGGCACAGACAGTGCAGCCGCTGCTTCTACTAATCACAGAGCAGCGGCTGCGCCTGCAAAAAAGTTAATTTGAGGGAAGACAACCTGCCTTGGAGCCCACCCCCTATGACCTCACTTCCTTCCTCGTGCTCTGCGCTCCCGAGAAGGAAGGACGACGTCCATACTTGAGGCTCTTCCTGGGAGCCGGGATTGCTAGGGGCATCAGGAGGTCAGTGATGTAGGAAAGCTGCAGGTTGTGCTGAGAGAGAGACAGCCATGGGTGCAATGATCAGTACCACAGAGTAAATGGAGCAGGTGAAAGCTGAGTTGGGGCAGGAAGAGAAATGGTTCCAATGCTGTTTTCAGGCATCTGGGCTGTTTCTGTCTGCCCGGGGCCAGCGAACAGCATCAGGAGCATTGGGAGAGAGATTGGAGGAAGCACTGGGGCAGGCACAGAAGGCACTGCTAGACTGGCTTAGGCCTAGTTAGTGGGAGACAGAGCCGGCCTTAAAGGGGCCAGGGGCTCTTTTACTAATCATGAATGACTGGGGGGGGGGGGGAGGTTGAGCAGTGCTACAGGTTATCGTGGGGTCCCGGTTGGTGGGGAAAATTGTAGGCAAAGGTTGTGGGAGTCTAAAAATGAATTTTAAATTGTGTTTAAGGGCCATCTTTGTTGCGAATTGTGGCTGTAATTGAAAAAGGTGGGGGCTAACTTCCCGAGACTCTAGGTGGGCACTGGAGCATCGGTTTTGCTGAAAAATTGCAAAACTGTGTTAGGGAAGCATAGGAGATCCTAAAGCAATGTTAAATTTAAAGTTTTAATTTCTGGGGGTACCCAGATGTAAGTAGGGTTGCCAACCGGCCGGTTTTCAGCCGGCCTGGCCGGTTTTTCCATGGCCAGGCCGGCTGCCGGCACAGATGTCAAACCGGCCGTTGAAAAGCCGGTTTTTTGCTCTGGCCGTAAGATCAGGAGCGGCCAAAGCAAAAAAACGGCTTTCCTCCCGAAGTCCGCGGCGCGAACGCGATTACCCATAATAGTGCAACCGCTGTTTCTGCTTTGTATAGAGCAGCGGCTGCAATACACTTACTTTGAAAAGTAAAGAAACTGTTGAGGAGCCCTCCGGTCATCGCAGAGCCCAAGGAAGTGATGTCATGGGGGCGGGCTCCTCACAGGTTGTCTTTACTTTTCAAAGTAAGTGTATTGCAGCCGCTGCTCTGTACAAAGCAGAAGCAGCGGCTTGGGCAGGGCAGGGCAGGGCAGGGGTGTGAGTGAACCAGCAAGGGGGGGGGGGGTGATGGTGTGATTAAACCAGCAGGAGGGAGGGAGGGGGGTTTGGTGTGAGTGACCCAGCAGTGGAAGGGGGGGTGGTGTGAGTGAACCAGCAGTGGAAGGGGGGGTGGTGTGAGTGAACCAGCAGTGGAGGGGGGGGTGGTGTGAGTGACCCAGCAGTGGAAGGGGGGGTGGTGGTGTGAGTGACCCAGCAGTGGAGGGGGGGTGGTGTGAGTGACCCAGCAGTGGAAGGGGGGGGTGGTGTGAGTGACCCAGCAGTGGAAGGGGGGGGGTGGTGGTGTGAGTGACCCAGCAGTGGAAGGGGGGGTGGTGGTGTGAGTGACCCAGCAGTGGAAGGGGGGGTGGTGTGAGTGAACCAGCAGTGGAAGGGGGGGGTGGTGTGACTGAACCACCAGGGGAGGGGGGGGTGTGAGTGAACCAGCAGGGGAGGGAGGGGGGTTTGGTGTGAGTGACCCAGAAGTGGAAGGGGGGGTGGTGTGAGTGAACCAGCAGTGGAGGGGGGGTGTGTGAGTGAACCAGCAGTGGAGGGAGGGGGCATTGGTGTGAGTGACCCAGCAGTGGAAGGGGGAGTGGGTGAGTGAACCAGCAGTGGAAGGGGGGTGGTGTGAGTGAACCAGCAGGGGAGGGGGGTGTGAGTGAACCAGCAGTGGAGGGGGGGGTTGGTGTGAGTGAACCAGCAGGGGAGGGGGGGTGATGGTGTGAGTGAACCAGCAAGGGGAGGGGTGAGTGAGTGACACGGGGGTGGGTAAGTGAACCAGCAGGGAGGGGAGGGGAGGGGTGATGTGAGTGAACCAGCAGGGGAGGGGGTGAGTGAGTGAACCAGCACTGAGGGGAGGGGGTGTGAGTGAACCAGCACTGAGGGGGGGTGTGAGTGAATACTCGGTAATTTTTGTGGGTGGGGCTGGGGGCGGGGCAGGGGCGGGACTGGGGGAGGAGAATGGGTGGAGCATGGCGAGCCACAGGTGTCGGGTTTTTCTCGGTGAAAAAGTTGCCAACCCTATCTCCAAGGTACTACAGAAATGAAAGGAAATCTTTACAGTCATTAAAAGAAGGATAAAGGGGAATGATGGGAACCCTTGACAGGCTTTAGTCCTAGTGGCCTGGAGGAGGAAACCTTGAAAAACCAGGCCTTAAGGTACCTCATAAATGTAGAAGAGAAGATCCCTGGTGAAGTTAAAAAAGAAAAGGAAATTCCAGTGATAGGGGCTTAAATTGGCAAAGGCAGAATGAGATAAGATCTCAAGCCAGAGAGCCAAAGAGGGAGGAAGTAAAGCCTGTGAGGAGCACAGAGTGAGGGGCAAAGGGGGGTGTTATACAGAATTGTTAGCCTAGCCAGGTGAGGAGGGGAACTCAAATAATAGGCATGGTATACTAGGATGAGAATCTTAAATGTGATACAGGCAGATACCAGATGCAAATGTAGGGAAATCAAAAGGCACTGGGGAGAGGGAAAAAGTAGCACCAACATTGGCAAAATGACCCCAAACACCAGGAGAAAGGTAATGCAGCACCAACATTGCTAGGAAGATCAAAAATGCATGAGAAAAAGACAGCAACATTAGTAAGAAAAAGCCCTCTACAGAACAAAAGAAAGGTGAAGCAGCACCAAATTGGTAGGAAGACCCCAAATCACTGAAAAAAAGGTAACAGGGCACTAACATTGGCATTACGACCCACTAGCATGCAACCCAAAAAATGACTAACAGAAAGAAAGAGGGTGCGAGAAGCAGGGTCTGTACTACCATTAGATGAACTAGGCAGTCGCCTAGAGAACCAGACCTCCGGGGCTGCTCATTGCCACCACTTATGTCCCTCTCTGGGGACTGCAGTAGCAGCAGCATTGGCTCAAAAAATATGGGGTAGCACTTACCTCAACTCGCCAGCACTGCCCCACTATTTCTGCCCTCTACTATGGGGCATGTTTACTAAAGCGTCTTATCTTTACCGGTGTTAGTTGCAGCGTTACCGTGAAGAATCCCATATAAGGAAGTGGGCGTTACGGCGTTAAGCTGTTTATCACGCGATAGAGGGCGCCTTGTCATTTTTGTGCGATAGTGTGTGGCGTGGCATGTTAGCACGCGATAAGCATAAGTACGTGGCAGTGCTGTGAGACCAGCTGCAGAGGAATAGCACACTGGTTGGTACAATGACTGCAGAGACAATGGTCATGAGTTTAATTCCCCAGTGGGCTGATGTACTAAGGCTGTCCAAGGCAATCCTTTTCATGCCTGAAATAGGAAGACAGTTCAACAAGCCATGCTGCTAACCAAAGCCCTCAGCCAATTGCAGTAACCTATGGCGCCTTTTAGGGCGCCCACCCTAAGGCATCCTATGAGGGAGCATAGGATGGCACCCACCAAGGCAGCATATATGGTGCCCCATAAGCTGACGGAAGCTAAGGTGCTGCTAAAGATGCCCAAAGGATGTGAAGGTGACCCATGAAATGGTGCCCAAGAGCAGTAAGGGGCCCCAAGTTGACAGGCATGGAATATATGCCCCAAACACAGATGTAACCCTAACACGGCACCGAACACCAAGGAAGGGCAATGAACAAGTGATGGAAGGAAGCAGATGTGGGAGCTAATGGAGCTGGCAAGCCTGGTACAGCCCATGTGGCAGCTGGTAAAGTGAGCAAACCTTACAGTGGCAGCTGTAGCAATGCACAGGGTGATGGTAATGTAAAGTGCAACAATGACAGTATGTGGCAGAGGACGGGAATATCTGTCCACCAGAGCAGGTAGAGGTGGCAGGATAAGTGCAATGACAGGTGGACAGAGGAGTAGCAGTGCCATGCAGAGCAAACACAAGAGAGGCAGGCATGAAGAGCCGCAATGCAGAAAGAGGTACCAGTGCAGGACATGGGATAGTAGCCTGAACATGAGGGCAGGACCCCACACAGCTGAAAGACACAGATAGATGGACAGAAGGATGGGTGGCAACTGGGATGAGGGTAGAGTGTGCCAGCGGCACAGATCTGCACAGATATGACTGTTACAGGAATTAAAAGCAGGTGTGGAGGACAGGAATAACAAAGGGGAACTGAACACATGACCACTGGCTGGGAAGGCAGTGTATTAACCACTGCACTATGGCCTAAGCATAGCACTGTTTGGTTTCACAACAACTGCAGGTCACCCCACAAACATTCCGCTGTGCTAACCGGGATAGGGTAAAGCCACAGCTAAGGCACTGTACAGGGCACCCTAGGTTAGGGTGGAAACACTGATCACAGAAATATGTCTGACTGTTACAGGCATAAAAGGGATTTGCTGCAGATGGTACACTAAAGGAAGCCCACTGAGGGATTGAACCCACAACTTCTGCCACTGAAGTCAGTGTATTAACCACTGTGCTACATCATTATGGGGATTATCACACTGATGACTGGCTACAGAAAGAGTGCTGGTCACCGAACAAACTATCTGCTGTGGTTACCAGGATAGGATAGAACAAACAGAATGCAATTCACATGCAGAACAGCAGTCTACATCTGCCTACCAGATGGGGTATGCACCTCTACAGCACGTCAGCCTGGTATGGGGGACTGACCATGCGTGTTACTGGCACAGAGTGCCTACAGGCCATGCTAGTGTGCATGTTCTGTACTCACCCTGAGTGTGGGGTGGGGTGGGGTGGCCAGCACCAGGTCATCAGTACCTGGGTTGGTTGAGTTAGGCCCCATTAGTGCTAGTGTGTGATAGATAGTCTTTGTAGACATGCCTATGAATGACCTGTGTTTGTTTGTATTAGCCAGGCATATCTCTTCTTGGTGGACCATGATGTACCTAAAATAGTGCATATCCAGTGTGCTTGCCATGGGTGGGTGTGTGTGGACGCACATGATGATGATGTATGCAGCAGGCTACCCTCTCGGGGTCAGGGTGGGGGATTGGATCTGCCCCTAACAGACCCACACTCAGAATGTCTGCAACAGGGGCATTAGAGCCACATGTTGACAGGCAACCACAATCCCATTGGCAAGCAGACCAGTTCTACAGATCAGTACCTGTGACAGGGCCACTGGCAGAGGGGTAGTGGGCCTGAACAACTCAGCTACTGCTGCCCTGCCCTGCCCCGCCCCACCGGGCACAGATTGTCTGCACCTGCTGCACTCTGCAAGGTATAGCAGCCATACACATGCTTACTGCAGACAGTCTGCTAGGCCATACATAGTGCATGTGCCCAGAGGAGCAATGTGCACCCAGATGTGGGATATATGCAGCAACACCAAGCAGGTATGTCAGTGTTTGGGGCCCATAAATGGGACCTCACACATATCACTCATGCAAAACACTGTATAGCACTATGTGGGAAGCTAGACATGCTATGGTCACTGCTCAGTCAGAGTGAGAGTGACCGCACAGCATAACATGCTGTGGCCACCCTGTCTGTGCAGATGGCGTTCGGCCACTGCAGTATCCCAGCCATTGCCCCATGCCTATGCAGATGCATCCTGGCCAGACCACCCTGTAGGTGCCATACCCACACTACCTTGCTCTTCATTATGCAAATTGGCAGAGTAACACTGGAAACAGTGCAAGCATTGGGGGCTCAGTGATGTGTAGGCAGCCACAGAACACTGGAGAAACCTACACAGCCTCCCGCACCTATTTCAGCATCGTGCACGGGTAGAGATGGTTGGCAGCTCTGGCTGCCACACAGGTCCTGGACACAGTGCAGGCATTGCTACAATACTCAATACTGTTAGGGCACTCTCCAGGGTGGTAAGCATTGTCCAAAAGTACAGAGGGAGCACACTTCACATATATCGGAAGGGTTGCTATGCTGGCTCTCTGTTATGCATTGCATTTACTGTAGGATTGGTTATCTGACATTTATCATAGCTACAGTTTTCTGTATATGGAAAGTGTTGCCACGTGTATGTCAGCATTGCAACGGTATGCAGGTGCTAGTGGTGGGAGCTGATGCTATGCGCAAGGCACAACAGCCTGACTCTCCATGGGCATTGGATGGTGGAGCCTGTGGGTGTGGGTGTTTGTGCCCCTGTTGGCTGCTGCTCTAGGGTAGAGGTTCCTGACTTCAGTCCTGGTAGGCCAAACACCGTTCCTGTTTTCCGGCTGTCCCTAATGATTATGCATGAGGTAAATTTGCATACGATGGGGGCCGTGCCTGAAACCCCATCTCATGCATATTTATTAGGGGCAGGCTGGCAACCGGAATGGTGTTTGGCCCTCTGGGTCTGGTGTTGGGGACCTCTGCTCTTGGGAGTGCACATGTTTATTGTGTATGTGCTCTGTAGGATAAAATAGAGGAGCATGGTTTGTAGGTGACACAGCTGTACTTGAACCTGTGATCTTCTGCCCCTGAACACACTGACTGTGTGTACTGCACCACACTCTTGCACAGTGGTAAGCCGTTCCCTGAGGATACCATTACTGTTTGTCAGACAGACTTTGTCTGTTGCACTGCATGCCACCCACCTAGACAGGGCTTGGCCTTTGTCTGCTGTGGCCGGTTGCCACTGCCCCCTCCAATGCTAGCACCCCTCCGCCACCATGCTGACATGCCCTTCTGCCAGTGGTGCTGGTGGTGCGCAGTCCCAGCCCTTCCAGCGTGAGGGTAGGCGGCTGCCTATGGTGTGGGATATGGGGTGGGGGTGCCTACTTAGACGTCCTCGCTGTCCATTGGGGCAGTGTGGGGCGCACACCTGTGGACATGTTTGCACTTGGTCACTTGCTGTCGTGCTGTTTTTCCGTTTCTGCCTTCCTCTGTGCCACCTAGGCATCTGCCTGGCCCACCCTGTGCCCCAGTTGCCCCACTGCATGTTCCGCCTGCAGCCCCCTGTACCCCATTTGCAACTACGCTATGGTGCCCTGTCATACTTGGGCACTATGCTGTTGCTACACATGTAGCACTACTATCACTGTTCTGGGTCTCCCTGACTTTGTCGTACATTGCTGACTGAAATGGTTTCTCTCTCCTGCACTTGTACCTCTAACGCAAGGTTTTCATCCATGGCAATGTTCTGCCCTACATTCCACAGTGTTAGTGTGCCTGGAGCCTCTCCCCGCCCACTCTCCGCCCATTGACCCCTTCTCTCCGCCCTCTGGGATGCTTTCCCCCACCCTCTGTGTGCCCTAATGCCGCTGGCGCCATTATCGCGCGAAGCCGAACGTTATCGCGCGCTAACGGTATGTTTTCATGCACTAACGGTATGTATTGCGCACTAACAGTACGTATCGCACGCTAATTGCGCCACTGCAACGTTACTGATCTTTAGTAAACATGCCCCTATGTCTCTTCTGCCCCCCCCCCCCCGACACAACTTCAAAACCAGAAGTCTGTGCCAGAGGGGGGCAGAAGAGACAATAGAAAACATAAACTGTGGGACAGCCCAGCGAGTTGAGGTAAGTGCTGCCCCACATTTTCTGAGCCAATGCCGCCGCTGGAGGCCCTGCAGAGGGGCAGCAGTTGTGGCAATGGGCGAGGGGCAGTGGGAGGGAGAGCAGGATAGGATGGAGGGGCCTGCTTAGGGCACCCCTAAATCTTGCACTAGCTTTGGGAAGGAGGCTCAACTCCGGGAAATCTCTTCGTACTTACTCAGCTTTGCTATTAATATACAGCCTGATAAGATGTACAAAACGTATAATAAATTGTACTAATCCTGCATAAGAGTAGGAGATGCAGTAGCAATATTATCCAGGTATACCCTACATGATTTATATGGTGCCTCCTGCCAACTCAGAGTTCATTAGTTTCAGAAAGCTCGCTGGATCACTGTACAGGCTGAAGGGCAGAACTTCAAACTAAGATGTTTTACAATGCGGGATAAAAGAATGTTTGGCTTTTAAACCATCTGCCACTGCCAGCAAGCTTATGTGAAGTGTAGTGCAGATGGAAAATGCTCTGCTTTAGCTGTACTGTTAGACAGTCTATTGGGAGAAATCTTCAGTTTTTTAAAATCAATCCAGAAATGGCACACTGGAGGCGTTCTCACTAATGAAAACCAGGAAGGCCCCCGAACTACTAGCAGTTTGATAAAGCCCATGCGATCCATTTATTTTTTAAACTGCATCAGCAATATTTGTTATTTGACCATTTTCTTTTCCAAAGAGGAGAAATGAAGTGGTTTAATATCACCTATATTCATAACATCTGCTGTATAGTACATTTCCGTCCAAACTGATGTCAACACAGTTCAGTAAAATACTGCAGCTACAGAGATGCCAAGGATGGCCCATTCCAAAGAGTGAGATTTACCTCTCCAATGAGTAAGACTGAAGGCCAATGAGTGAGGTTTTTCTCACAGTGCATTTGCGGTATAAATTTAGAAAGATCTGCAGGTTGTATTGTTTTGCAAATGAAAACAGCACCACAAAATGATTATATCTAGCTTTCTATGGTTTTATTTTAGCTTGTTTCACTCTGTCCCTCCAGAACAGAATTAGGACATTTCCATGCTGTTCTCCACCATTGCCTTGAATTTCTCTTCTCTGAAGCACTTCTGTATCCACTACAATATGTCTTTTGTCCCTTGCATTCAGGGACTTATTCCTGGCTAAATCCAAGGGCCTTTACTCAGTCCTCATTCTTCTTGAACTTTCTGCTGCTTTTGATACTGTTGACCACCACTTCCTGCTCGATACTTTGGCCTCGCTTGGTTTTACAGGCTCTGGGCTATCCTGATTCTCTTCTTATCTCTCCCATCACTCTTTCAGTGTTTGTTCTGGTGGTTCGTCCTCTACTGCTATCCCAATCTCAGATGATATAGTCCAAGGGTCTGTTCTGGGCCCTCTCCTTTTCTCTCTTTATACCCAATTCCTTGGTGTTCTCATCTTCTCCCATGACTTTTAGTACCATTTTTATGCTGATGACTTTCAGATCTCTTTCTCTACACTTGATATTTCTCCAACACTCCAGGCCCGAATCTCTGCTTGATTATCAAACATCGCTGCCTGGATGTCTCACCACCATTTGAAATTGAACATGGCCAAAATTGAACTTCTTATTTTCCCTCCTAAACCCTCTTCCCCCTACCTCTTTTCTCTATCTCTGTGGATAACACTCTTCTACTTCCTGTTTCCTCAGCCCACAACCTTGGGGTCATCTTTGACTCTTTCCTCTTCTTCTCCACACATAACAACTCATTGCCAAAACCTGCCATTTCTTTCTCTATAACATTAGCAAAATTCACCCCTTCCTTTCTGATCACAGTACTAAGACACTTATCCACTCTCTAGTCACCTCACATCTAGGCTATTGTGTTCTCCTCTTTGCCGGTCTCCCTTTGAGCTATCTCTCTCCCCGTCAATCTGTTCAGAGCTCAGCTGCATGACTAATCTTCACCAGCCCTAATATACTCATATAACCCCTCTTCTCAAATCACTTCATTTCCATATCCAATTCAAATTTCTCCTTCTGACCTATAAATGCATTTATTATACTGCTCCTCATTATCTTTTCTCTCTCCTCTCTCCCCTCTTCCTACACCCCTCCTCATGAACTCCGCCCCTCTACTGGTTAGCTTCTCTCTATGCCCTTTTCTTCTACTGACAACTCCAGACTTTGATCCTTTCACCTTGCTGCTTCTCATGCCTGGAACAAACTACCTGAGTCTATGCGCAGGGCTTCATCTCTGCCCCTCTTCAAATCCATGCTAAAAGCTCACCTCGTTAAGGCTGCTTTTGGATCCTGATCCCTTATTCTCTTATGTGTCTCCTTTCCCTTCCCTAGTTAAAACCTTGTTCTCAGCTATTGTATTGTCTGTCTTGTATTGTATTGTCCTGATGGAAGTAGTGGGAGCAGATACAGCGACAGAATTCAAAATGGCGTGGGACCGACACAGTGGATCCCTTTATAGCAACAGGATAAAATCAAAATAAACGTAACTATCTCTTATATCTCAACAAATAGAGGTGACCTACACGGAGCGGTGGGTACACCCCTAAAAAAAGGCATGGGAAGGGGTGACCTGCACAGAGCGGCAGATTAGATGGACCATACTGACGGCAGATGACCATCTGCCGTCATATATTATGTTACTATGTTTAGACTGTAAGCTCTGACGAGCAGGAACCGTTTTTTATATGTGTCTGTACAGTGCTGTGTATGCCTTGTAGCGCTGCATAAATGATTAATAGTAGTAGTACTAGTAATAAGACAAAACCCTGAAAAAGATGGTCTGGAGAGAGCAAATCTGTCGTTCCATAACAGCACCAATGAGGACCTACCTAGAAAAAGGCAACACTGTAAATGCATCAGTACCACCTATTGGGAAAATTAAACAAGCCGCATTACTACAGATCCCTACACAGACACTCACTGTTAACAGAATACCTAGCCTTAGTCACACATTCTAAACATGGATAGACCTTCACCAAGTACAGAACAAACAAATTACCACAAACTGACAATAGAAATATGTAGACAAAAATTAAACTGAAATCCCAAGAAGCCAAACTCTGCATGCAGTGCAGCACCAGAGAAATAGAAACTGCAATGCATTTACTCCACCCCGCATCAAATATTAAAATAAAAGATGATAGATATTCCAAAACCTGGCATATTCCAATTGTGAAATTAAAAATAAATTTGTTTTTCTACTTTTGTTGTTTGGCCATCTTATTTTTCTAAATGTATCAATCCCAATCTCTAGATTTTGCTTTCATCTGTCTTCTTTTAACTTTATCTGTTTTTTAGTGAACCCAGTTTAGTCATGGTGCACTAAACAGTAAATAATCTCTCCTATCTGAAAGTTCAAGATCTTTTTTAAATAGTCTATATTCAGTAATGAGAGAGGTGTATAACTGCGACAAAGCCATAGATCATTCCCTCCTTTAGAGATAACCATGATAGTTGCTTTATAAAAGGATTTCGCCAGTTTCTGTTCTGCTATTATGTCATTATAGACATCCAGAAGCAACGGCGTAAATTGTTCTTGAGAGTGTTTATATAATTTTGCCGGCAGGTGGTCTGGGCCTGCCGCTTTATTGTTTTTGAGGATAGATATGGTGCTGACAATCTCACCATCAATAAAAGGCCTATCCAGCAATTCAGCAAGTGAATTAGTCAGTTGTGGAAGTCTTTTCTTTGACACCTAGTCCTCTATCTGGGGCACTGGAGTCGAAAGCTGAGATGTATACAACTGCCTATAAAAGTTATCAAAAACTCTTCCCATGCTTTCAGTTGCTCCACAAATGAAGGATATTTTAGCAGGAGTCTATGCATAGACCAATTTGCTAGGCTCATATTCGGGGTCTGCCTTCTTTAATTACAAGGAAATCAGAGAATGGTCAGATTATCAATATTCAGCTTGTAACCCAGCTTTAAATGGCTGAGAAACGAATCAGAAATCTATATGCGAATATGAATGGTGGACTGCTGAATAACAAGTATAATCATGTTCCCCATAATGTAACCCTAGTAGGTTTACAGTTGATGGATACATGCTGGATTGATTAGACTATTCTCTGCTCCATTAGCTGACACGAGAGTACAAACAAAGTCTCCGACCAAGTATACTAACCCCACCATGCAACTTCTCAGTAAGTCAAGGGCCTTTGGAGAAAGGCACCCATCTGAGTATTAGGAGCATAAACATTAGCTTGTGTCACCTTAGAGACTCCCAGGGTACCTTTCAAAATGAGATAATATCCCTGCTTATCCACAATCTGATTCTCTAGTTTGAAATTACTACTCTCAGTGATAAGTACAGCAATTCCCCATACAGCTTTAAGGTTTGTAAACGGGGGCGCTGGTCGTGAATGTCCACAGTCTTGGCAAAGGCAAAATATTATTATGACTTGCAAAGGAGTGTGGGAGTTGTAGTTTATTCATATCAGAATCAGCCGTTCACAAAATAATGAGTTGTGATGCTCGAGTGTAAGCAAAGAAAACCAGATTTTATTCATGGGGTTAATTCTCCCACACAGATTTACTTGGTAACACAAAAGGACACTTGCTTCAAGTATTGTACTCAGGAAAAACAAAACATGTTATAAGGTAACTGAACTTCTTAAGCAATAAATCAATAAAGACCTTGATGGGAAACAGAAAAGATCTTTTTGATGGCTCCTGCTAATGACCTTCTTAGCAGTGCTCCAAAAGGCAAAAAAAACAAACCCAAAAAGAAGAAAAAAACTGTTCTTTATCAAGGATAACTTTCTTCTATTCACACACACAAGGAAGAAGTTTCCTTCTAGAGCTCACGTGCACTTGTGCCTGGCTCAATTACCAATAATTAGCCAGCTGCAAACCCCTTTGCTGGTTCACTCTCTCTACGTGGCTCAATCCTACCCTAAAGCTTTCTTGCAGAGACTTTTCTGGGTAGATAAAAGAACAAGTTATAGTTCCTTTTGGTGGTTGTTGTATTAGTGAGAAACTACTTTAAAACAGCAGTCTAGACAGAGAGCAATCCATGTATTCCAACTGATCATTTGATATATCTCCTTCTTCCTCAAATATCATGGAATCAATATCATGGTCTGGCTCAGAGGAATTCCTTAATTGATCACTCTCAGGATAATACTTGTTTCCCTGCTGTCTTCCAGATGAAGAGCTAGGGCATAGATCAAAGTTCATACCTGAGCTTCCCTTGCTGTTAGGTTTCGTCTCCTGGTATCCTGGCCAGTAAGTAGTCCAGCTTTTATGTCCAGCCTTCCAATCAAGATCCCTGGACACTGGGTCTCTCTTCACATACCTTCCTGCACCGGTCTTAGGGCCCCTTCCAAATGCAGCCGTCTCCCTCAAAGGTGCCATTTGGAAGTTCCTGGCTCTATAACCCCAATCCTCTGGCTTCCTCCAGTCCAATGGAGTATGCTTGCCTCTGGAATCACTCCTAACACACGTACTGCTGTGGGCTCCTTCTTTAGACCTCCAAGATGTCTTTCTGGTCTTCCTTCTGCGTTGCTTCTGCTGTTGTAGTCCTCTCTCTTCTTTCTCCAATGGCTTCTGTTTCTGGATATGCAGCTTCTGCTTCTCCCTGTGCTCTCCGTTCTCCCTATTCTGTCTGTTCTGTGTAGAATATCTTTTACTTTTAAAGTGCTTAGAGGGACACTCCACCCTAGCACAGCCCAGGTGTGCTGAATCAAGCCCTGCCCTTGTAGATGAGTGATTGGGGATTACCTCATAGCTCTCCTGATTGAACACACGTTTCCCCACTTCAGCCCTTCTAGAGGCTGTTTGAAACCTGGTGCATTCTGGGACTGGTAGTCTTTTATGAAAACATTCTGTTTTAGTATTTCTACCGGCAAAGACAGGTTGCTTGTTCAAAGTCAATTCACCTCTTTTATAGCTCCCTCCTGAACTATGATAAGCTTCCTTATCACATGTTGCAAAATATTCTTGTTCTCGATCTTTCCCTTTCAGCTTCAGATGCTCTTCGAATGATGGCTTTCCTGCAGGAAGATCAGCTCAACTTTCAAATTCTGGAGCATGGCCCAGAATTATTTTCCTTTTAACAAGGGAGTTCAATCCTTGGACATTCCAAGATATTAATTTAACCATAGTCTGTGTTCATCATCACATTCTTAGGTGAATTTATCTGTCCCCAATTCCAGCAATTCTCTCAGGAATTTCTCTGTCCCCAGTTCCAGCAATCAGCAGAAATACTACACCTACTAAACCTTCCCTCTCTCCTCTCCCCCTCGTAAAATGAAATAATCCACCATAATTTTGAGGCATCTTACACCCATCAACCCTCCTCTCTCACCTCCCCCATTGGAGCATTACTTATGGAATGTAACAACATTCTTCTAACAGCACTCGCAATGTTAAATTAAAGAAGAGAGAGGGATAAAGAAATAAAAACAGAATACTGAATCAAGTGTGAATAGCACATTATAAGAGGCTCACCAACCTCAGTGGTATTCTACCATGGTCCCATATAGGGCCTCAGGCTGGGGCCCAACAACCCATATAGGAAGGAGAGAGCGAAGAGAAATAAGAAAAGAGAGAAGCAAGGGAAGAACTCCTTTGAAATAGTGCTACCAATTCTAATAAAGGCACCAAAAAGTCTCATGAACAGCTCCTCAAGGAGGTTTCCTAGTGCCCATTTCCTTATCTTTGGAGGTAGCAGCTGTACTCCACAACTGTCATTGGGATTCAGGTGTCTTCCATATTTTGAGTATTGATTCTTTGCATTCAGGACTCTGTTCCTCCTTTTGACGAGATGACTTTTGCAAATGAACAAGTGCAAAACTCAGAAAGAATTTTTGTCTAACTCAAAGAATATTGCAAAATGGAAACCACATCGGTTCATCACTCTTTTATTCAAAAGAAGTTGAGTGAGAAAATGGAAGCTTTGCCATTTTTCCAGTGTATACGGTGACAAGCCTGGAACTATTTGAATATTTTGGTTCTGGTACTCAGTGGTATGCTTTCCTCGTACAGCTTGCATGAGAGCTTGCTTGTCTTCAGAAAAGTGGAAACAAGCCACTATGGGCCTCAGTAAGTCTGGCTTCTTAGCACATCTTCCTTGATCTCTATTGACCCTATCTATCCACACTCTGTACTCCTTGGGATACAAAAGGCAAAGATATCCTATACGAAATGCACCACACCCTCAGTCCCTTCTTTTGGTTTGGGCCATCCAAAAAGTTGAATGTTACGTCTCCGCTGCCTGTCTTCAAGATTATCGTGATGCTCTTGCACCTTCTTAGAAAGCAGTCCTAATCTATGCAGTTTTGATAGAAATACAGCAGTGGCTCCAATTTACTCCACGATACACATTTCATTTTTTTAACTCTTTTCTCCAAAGACTTGATTTCCTGTTTAATTTTTCTGACCATTTTAGAAAAATCTCCCCTACGCAATTTCAGTTCATGTAGCATTTCCTCAAAATCTGGAGTGTTCAAAGCCCTATTCCCTTCTTGCACCGAGACTTAAAGTGCATTCTCCACTTGAACCAACTAATCTCCCACTGTATTCTGGGATGTTCAACTAAATTTTGCCAGGGCCTCCATGTAGCTGATTTTTTATTCCATCATGGGACACACTAGCAGCACCAAACCAATTATGTGGCCTCTTTTGCAGATGGAAGCTCTCCAGGGTTTCCTTCCTCATTCGCATGCTCTTTCAGAATTTGCCACATATACCGTGGTGTCCAGGTTTACCCTCCAGCACAGGTGAACAATATTTAGATTAAATTAGCCAGAACAATTTGCCCCAAGGCACACTTTGAGGAGGAGTTCATCAAAACATAACTCCCAAGACAATACAAGCATTGAGGAACCTGTGTCTTTTGGGGAAACGTCTAGGTACTTGTAACCTGGATTGGCCACTGTTGGAAACAGGATACTGGGCTTGATGGACCTTGGTCTGACCCAGTATGGCATATCTTATGTTCTTATGACAATGCAGCAGTGGGGCCCATTTCCAGAGCTCTCCTTTCTAAAGGCTAAACATCTGCAATGGAGGGATCTTATCGTCCCATTGCAAGTATTCCATTCCTCGCCAAAATTATTGAAAAGATTGTCCAAACACAACTACAAGATTATATAGACTCCACGGTCCCATTAGATGATCATCAATATGGATTTCGACCACACCATGGTGTAGAAACGCTCCTGACGGCACTATTTGACACAATCATAAGAGGTATTGATAACACCAAGCAAGCCTTCATTCTCATATTCATTGATATCTCCTCGGCATTTGATACTGTAAACCATACCACGCTCATTTCAAGACTTTCTCAACTAGGCATCAAAGATAAAACTCTTGAATGGTTCATATCTTATTTTACTAACCGGACACAATATGTTCAAATTGACCAAAATGCATCATCCCCTTTTCCGCAAGAGCAGGGCATCCCTCAAGGTTCTGCCCTATCAGCCCTATTGTTCAATCTCTATCTTCAACCTATCTGTTCCATATTTAAACGTTTCAAAATCAATTATCACATCTACGCAGATGACATTATGTTGTACTCACCATTTGATGTGTCTAACCCAGATTACTCCAACATTTGTCATTGCCTCGTTGAAGCTGAGCTGTGGCTGAAATCTATTAACATGTCTATTAATTTTAAAAAAACCAAAGCTTTATTTATAACAAGAAACACAAGCTTCACCCCTCCAATGGAAATCAACATTGGCAATAATTCTCTCCCTGTTAAAGATGAGATCAAATACTTGGGAGTCACTCTTGATAAGACCCTCAACCTCTCCAAACATATAAAACTAACTGTAAAAGCAATCTATTTCAAACTAAGGACAATCCAACAACTTAGACCATTACTAGACAACACTGATTTCAGAACCATAGTACAAACACTCATTACACCACATTTAGACTACTGTAATGGTATTCTTCAAGGGACCTCAAAGAAAAATATCCACTCACTTCAATTGGCCCAAAATGTCACCGCAAGGATTATTTCCAAAGCAAAATTAACAGATCATATATCTCCGATTCTTTATTCTCTCCATTGGCTTCCAGTATCATGCAGAATCACCTACAAATCCTTAATCAATACTTTTAAGATTTTTAACAATATAGCTCCTTCCTTCTTATCCACTCTTATCAACATCCCGCTTGAAAACAGATCAAGAAGAAGAATTAACCTTCACATGCTACAAGTACCTGATTCTATCCGAAAAACAAATCAAAAAACAAGCAACACAGCGTTCTCATACTTTGCTCCTATGTTATGGAACAACTTACCAGCTGAAATCAGAGAAATTAAGGATCTTCAATTATTTAGAAAAAATCTAAAAACCCACCTATTCACCCTATACTATAATAACCTCCACAAGGAAGATAACCCTAACTCAGAGAAAACTTCTGATCAACAGTCACTCACTGACCCTACCTAGACAGGCATAAAACCCTCACTCTTTCACATTGTTCACCTAATTAAATTTTCTCTTTGAAAGCAAAATGTGAATAAGTGTAACTAATGTAATATATTCCATTGCCGATGATTTACTATTGATAGCCAGTTATTTCACTGTATTATTGAGTTGCAATTTAATAGTTAAATGTTTACTTTTATAATTTTGTTCTATGTAAAAACTCTTGTTCTCCATTTACTGTTCTTTGTACTAAAACACGTTCTATGTAAAATAGTTCAAAACCTGTTTTATGTAAAATAGTTTCTAAACCCGTTCTATGTAAAATAATAGCATGCTATTATTAAACTTTGTTTACTTGTAAACCGCCACTGATCGCTGGAAGTGGCGGTATAGAAGAGATGTATAAATAAATAAATAAATAGCACAGAAAATACACACAGACCATAATGCTGCCTTTATTCACTCCAACAGTATCCTCTCCTTCACAAAAGTGGATCATTAAGTGTTATAGTATTTTAGTGAGCAATAGCCATCCATTGAGTTATCTGCAACTATAAAGGTTCCCTTTGAGATAATGTTCAACACCGCACACTGCTAATGGCTGCTGTACCCGGTTTCACCATCATCCACGGAGCCAGGGAATATCTACTGCCCGGTCCCCAAGCCTTCATGCTCCTCTGTTTGCTTTTCCCCTTTTGCACTTTAACAAACTGTAGTTTTATTTTTTAAAGTTTTATCCATTTTACATTTCCCCTTCCTCCTCTCATCCTTGCTCTGTGTACTCAAAGAATATTTACCCTATTCAACTTTCTCTATTAAGCTATCTTATTTGAATTTAACTGAAAGTTGGTTTGTAATACTAAGTTTTAACTGACTTCGCAATGCAATGTGTGCTTTGGTGTTAATGATGACTCCTGGAAACCCAGCAGCTCCTGGGTTTTCTTGGCAATGTGACCGGAAGTAGATTGCCAGGCCTTTCTTCTAAGGCAAAAGAGGGTTAAGTGACTTGCCAAAGACCACAAAGAATGCTAGTAGGACTCAAACCCTGGTTTCTTGGTTAACAAGCCAGTGCTCTAATCACTTTAATTTAACTTCAAGTTGGCTTCTTATATATATCCTAACCAATGTAATAAAACACTTTTTTTTTTAAATATAGCTTTTCACAAATTTCCAAGCATAACACTTGTAAAGAAAAAGGCAGCATGAGGTAACATAAAAGAGGAAATACACATTACAAGAGAGAAAACTCTTATACACTCTACCCACTAGCCCAACAACAAGGGGGGCCCAGGAATAAGGAAAAGCATATATCAAATCATGCAAGGAAAGCATAATTAGTCAATTCCTATCTATTGCTGCAATACAATGGATCTTCTCCATAGACAAAATAGGGATGCGAGACCTCACAAAGGCTGCCAGCTTGGGGGGGGGGGGGGGGGGAAAATTAAAAATATGATTCTGAGACTGTAGCTGCACAAGGATTTTGCATGGAAACTTTAAAAAGAACAGTGCCCCCAGCTGGATCACCGCAGGCTTAAGCAGGAGGAATTCCTTCCACCGCCGCTAATTCCCATGGGCCAGATCTGAATACATACACACCGATAATCCCTTAAAGGGAGCGAAGCACTTCTTAAAATATTATTTGAAAAGCCATTCTTGGTCGGACAGCAGCACTAAATAAATTAATAAAGTTGCCAGTTGTACAATCTCGGTATCAGTAGATTAAAAAATATTGGAAATGTTTAAAATATCAGCATGTTGCAAATCAGTTAACAAAACCTGTTGGGCATCAGCAAGAACTTTCTTCTGAGATGGCACATAGTACACTTTCAAAAGATGAGGTTGAGGTTCAGGTGGCACACCTAATACTTCATTCAAATATTATTTCAACACATCTCTCGCCGACACTAAAGGTGAACATGGAAAATTTACTAAAAGTAAATTTGTAGAACGAACTTGGTTATCAAGTAGTTCATTTTTAAATTTCACAGCAGACAGATCTCTCATAATCAAAGAGTGATTGTTCTCATGCTTCTGAGTTTCCATTTGTAACTTTCCAACCAACTTTTTAACAGAACGTAGCTCACTTGCATTAGCTTGAGATACCACTATTCTATTCTATTCTCTTCAGTTCATCTACTGTGTCAATACTTCACCCAGTGAGGAAATCGGCATCCAAATCAACTCAAGAGAGAAGATTGTTGGATGTTCCATGGAAAAGGAAATCATAGACACAGAACTGGAAACCTCAGCGTTCACAGTGGGTGCAGGGGATCCTCTCAAAACCTCAGCCTGCGCAATCCTCTGTACTTCGCTTACCACATCCCTCCAGATAAGTGCTCCTTCCACTGCCAAGGCATTAATTGTAGATGCCGGATCCACTGCCGGCCCAAACTTGGTTGCACTGCCTCCTACCGACTGCGCAATATAACCCATCAGGGGGCCGATACCTCTGGAGACAACCAGGTAGAAGGATCCGGCGAGCAAGAGACAGCCACAGCTCCAGCGAGAGATCACACCCGAGTGAAGACGCCAAGCTCTCCAGCCCTGATGCGGTCAAACTCAGAGAACCACTGATTAGCTACATTAACAGCTTTTACTACATCTTCCAGTTATGAATTCCAGAGTTTCATTACTCATTGGGTGAAAAAACATTTCTCTTATTACTCTTAATGGGCTACATTATAGCTTCATTAAGTGTTCCCAGTCTTTCTATTTTTTGAAGGATAAAAACAAGCGATCTATGTTTATCCATTCCACTCCATTCATTAATTTATAGATCTCTATCATATCTCCCTTCAGCAGTCTCTTTTCCAAGAGTTCTGTGTCTGGAGCCATAACCTTTTATCCCCTTTAGTATTTTGATGGCTCTTCTCTGTACCTTTTCTAATTCTGCTATATCCTTCTAAAATTATGGTAACCAGAACTTCACACTATATGCAAGGTGTGGACGTACCATGGAATGATACACAGGCATTATAATATCCTTGGTTTTGTTTTCCATTCCTTTCCTTATGATTTTGAGCATTCTATTTGCTTCCTTGGCCACTGCTGCACACTGGGCAGAAGGTTTCAATGTATTATCCACGATCACACCTAAATCCTTTTCCTGGGTGATGATTCCTAATGTTTCCAATTTATTAAGATCCTCTTGAAAATTTTCACAATCCTCTTGCATTGTAATAATTTTGAATAATTTTGTGTCATTTGTAAATTTTATCACCTCACTCATTATGCTCATTTCCAGGTCATTTATGAATACATTAAAAAGCAGCAGGCCCAACACAGATCCATGGGTATTCCACTATTCACCTTTCTCCTTTGAGAAAATTGGCCATTTAGCCCTACTCTCTGCTTTCTATATTTTAACTGGCTCCTGATCCACAAAATTCACTGCCTCCTATCTCATGACTTTTTAATTTTGCCAAGAGTCTCTCACAAGTGAACTTATCAAAGGTTCTCTGAAAATCCAGATACACTATATCAACCGACTCATCTTTGTCTACATGTTTATTCACACCTTCAAAAAATATAACAGATTAGTAAGACAAGACTTTCCTTGGCTAAATCCATGTTGGTTTCCATCTACATGTTCAGTAATTTTATTCTTTATAATGGTTTCTATCATTTTACCCTGTACAGATGTCAAGCTTACTGGTCAGTAGTTTCCAGGATCATCCCTGGAACCCTTTTTAAAAATTGACATTTCACTGTCCATTCTCCAATCTTCAGGTACTGCAGATGATTTTAATGATATTTCACAGATTACTAATAGTAGGTCTGCAATCTCATATGTTAGTTCTTTTAATACCCTTGGATGTATACCATCTGGTTCAGGTGATTTGATATCCTTCAGTTTATCAAATCTTTGTAATGTATCTTCCTGGTTTATTAATATTTTATTTATTTATTTATTTAATTAACAATTTTTTTATACCGCCTTATCTTATAATCAAGGCAGTTTACATTGTAACTTCAATTTTACAGAGAACTTGCGATAAAAACAGCTAACAATTTAAACCAACTGGACAACTTTCATAGCATGCAAAGGGAGGGGGGGGGGACTTGGAGTGCTAAAACATGACTTATGTACAAGGTAATGTATATGCAGTTGATCATGTGGAGTGAGCACAAGATCCGAGTAATGCTGTGGAGTTAGGGGTGTTCACTGAAGTGCTCAATGAAGAGGAGAGTCTTGAGCTGTTTCCAAAAGTCCTTTAAGTCTGAGGTTGTTCTTAGTTTTTCCAGGAGAGAGTTCTCCATAGATGGGGTGGCAATTGAGAGGGCCCTATTCGCAGTGGAATTTTTGGCCTCTGCAAACAGGTTGGGTGTAGGTATGATGTTAATGTTTCTTCTTCTCTCAGGTCTGATTTTGGGTTTGGTACATATAAGGTCCCGCAAGATTCTGGCTGTTATGTTGTTTTTTATTTTGAAGATGGTAAGGGCTGATTTATACTTAGCTCATGAAAAATTGGCAACCAATGAAGTTGGAACAGGAGGGGAGTTATATGATCACGTTGAGATGATCCCATGATGGTTTGGGCGGCAGTGTTTTGGACTAATTGCAGTGGTCAGATAATTTGTTTGGGCAGACCTTGGAGGAGGGCATTAGAGTAGTCTGGTGCTGGTGTTATGATGGACTGACATACAGTGCAGAAGTGTTTTTGACTAAGGAGAGGCTTTCATCTTCTTATTGTTGCAAGCTTGTGAAAGGCAGACTTGGAGGTCTTATTAATGTGAGCTTGTAGGTTGAGATGCTCGTCAATGATGACCCCAAGATAGCGGACTTCCTCTTTTATTGTAATTTGGGAATTGGCAATTTTGTTTGAGGCAGGTGGGATGTACTCCTTGTTTCTTGTGATGATGATTGCCTCGGTCTTCTTGATGTTGATATTGAGGTCATGGAGGCATGTTGACATTGTAGTAAAGTCTGGAGTGTCTAACTGAATTGGGGTGTAGGCCATAATATCATCTGCATATATGGCATATTGTATATTGTACTTCTTGAATATATTGCAGACTGGTTGTACATTTCCTTCAATTCTTCTGATTTATTACCTTTAAGTATTTATTTATTTATTTAACTAGATTTATATACCATTTCAGGCATGAGTAACTTCCCTACATCTTCTTCAGTAAAGACTGAAGCAAATTCATTCAGTTTCTCCCCTATGGCCTTGTCCTCCCTTAGTCCTCCTTTTACTCCTCTATCATCTAATAGCCCAACTGACTCTCTCACAAGACTTTTGTTATGAATGTACTTGGAAAAGATTTAATTATGCATTTTTGCTCCAACAGCAAGCTTTTTTTCAAAATTTTCTTTGCCTGCCTTATCAATGCCTTATATCTAATTTGCCAGTGCTTATGTTGTTTCCTGTTTTCATCATTTGATGTTTTTGTCATGTCCTGAGAGATGCTTTTTTGGCTACAACAGCCTCTCTGACTTCACCTTTAAACCATGTTGGTTTTTTTCTGGCCTTCCTTACACTTTTCCTAAAGTGTAGAATACATCTGGTCTGGACTTCCAAAATAGTATTTTTAAACAATGGCCATACTTGAAATGAAACTATAACCTTTGCAGCTGCTCCTTTTAGTTTTTTTGTAACTATTTTCCTCATTTTATCATAGTCTCGCTTTTGAAAGTTAATTGTGGGTTTCCTTGCTGTCCTCCCTCCATTTATTAAATCAAATGTGATCATGCTATGATCACTATTGCCATGTGGCCCCAACACCCTTATCTCTTGCACCATATCCCGCATGCCACTAAGGACTAGGTACAAAATAGCTTCCCCTCTTGTCAGTTCATGAACCAGCTGCTCCTATAAGCAGTCATTTATTTTGTCTACAAATTTTATTTCCCAAGTATGTCCTGCTGTGACACTGACCTAGTCAATAGTGGGGTAAATGAAATCACCCATTATTACTGTGTTGTAACTTTTGTAGTTTCCCTGATTTCTTTTAGCATTCCACCTGTTCATTCTGGCCAGGTGGTCAGTAGTATACCCCCACTGCCATTGCCTTCCCCTTTTTACATGGAATTTCTATCCATAGAGATTCTACTGTGTATTTTGCTTCCTGAAAAACTTTAATCCTGTGTGACTCAATGCCCTCTTTAACATAGAGCACAACCCCTCCACCAATTTTATCTACCCTATCATTTTGATATAATTTGTACTCAGATATCAAAGTGTCCCATTGGTTGTCCTTCCACCAGGTCTCTGAGATGACAATTATATCAAACCTTTCATTTAGTGCTATATTCTACCTCTCCCATCTTATTTTTTAGACTTCTAGCATTTGCATACAAGCATTTTAGAGGTTGTATTTTATTCATATTAATCTTTCAGCTCTGTCTGCTCTGTACTTAAGAGCATCTGGGTTATATTTATCTTTATTGCAACTTCTCTATCGGGATGCTAGATCTTCTCTCTTTTGCTAGTATCCTTTAATGATACAGCCTTCCAAACCATGCGCTATTGGGCAACTATTGCCTTTCCCCTATTATCTAATTTAAAAGCTGCTCTATCTCCTTTTAAATGTTAATGCCAGCAACCTGGTTCCATCCCAGTTAAGGTGGAGTCCATCCTTTCAGAAATGCCCCTTCCTCAGAATGTTGTCCAGTTCCTAACAAATCCAAAACACTCGTCTTTGCACAATCATCTCCTCCATGTATTTGAGACTTCGGAGCTCTGCCTGCCTTTTGGGTCCTGCACATGGAACGGGAAGCATTTCAGAGAATGTTACCCTGGACGTTCTGGATTTCAGCTTCCTACCTAAAAGCTAAATTTGGCTTCCAGAACCTCCCTCCTACACTTTCCTATGTCATTAGTACCAACATGTATCAAGACAGCAAGGTCCTTCCCAGCGCTGTCTAAAAAATCTTGTCTAAGTGGCACATGAGGTCTGCTACCTTTGCTCTAGACAGGCATGTTACCAGGAGATCCTCATGTCTACCAACCACCCAGCTATCTACTATAATGGCCATCCTAACCCTTCTGTCATGAGCACATGGCCCTGGAGAATCTTCCTTGGTGTGAGAGGGTTTTACATCACTTGGAAGACAGGTCCTAGCTACAAAATCACTTCCTACCATACCAAAGTAATGCTGTCCTTTCATGTGAGTTCTCTCTTTCATGGAAACAGAGAGGCTGCCAGACTGGAGGTGAGACTTCAGTACCACATCCCTGTAGGTCTTGTCTATATACCTTTCTGTCTTTGTTAGCTCCTCCAGTTCTGCTACTCTATCCTCCAGAGATCGGACTCATTCCTTGAGAGCAAAGAGCTCCTTGCACTTAGTGCACATGTAAGAGCTCTCACCAAATGGGAGAAAATCATACCTATGACACTCAATGCAAAAGACTGGATATCCCCAATTTTACTGCTGGACTGCTGTCTGAATCTTCGTTTTAATGTTTTGTTAAGATATTTCAATTGTGTACTTACTTACTTAAAGTTGGTAGGGATAATTGTACAAACACAAGTACGATAACTAATAGGATTAAGGGACTTTGTTCACGTCAGAATTAATTTCAGGGTCTTAATTAATTAAGTTATACCTAATGATGATAACCAGCTATACCTTAAACTGAATTTGATTGCCTCTGTCCCTGTAAGAGCTGTAAGAGCCTATACAAATAAGATTATGCCTGGGGTCAGTGGAAAACGGGGTGGGCGAGAGGGAAAGAAACACTTCATAGAAGATGGTTTGATAAAACAGTGCCATGTGTGACTTTTAAAAACACAGAACTTTAAAATAGACAGAGATTTTATCAGTTGTCACCACAATAGTTGCAATCTGCTATATGTGTACATCAAACCTCATGTAATCTTTGATTTTATCTATTGTATTTATTTGGATGGATTTATATACTGCTTTTCACAAAGGTGAAAGTGGTATACATGGAACCTTGAACAATTCAAAATAATGTTTACATTGAATGAGCAACTTTCTACAATAATGATAAAGGACCAGAAATTATTGTTATAGGTTCAGGCAGGTTTAGTTGACTTTAACTATAACTATATACCGAATTGGCTTCTCAGAACATGTTATAGGTCTTCCCTGATGGAATTGCATTTTTAATTGCAGCATCAAGGTTGTGGGCTGGTCTTCAAGTCTGAGTTAATTTTACTTGACATATCACAAGTTGATAAGAATGTCTACTATGCCAGTGCTTTTCAAGCTTTTATCCCATATGACCCCATTTTAGCAACTGGAAAATTCATGTGACCCCACATGATGATGAAATCAAAATGGCAGTTCTCCAGCCTCCTTCACCTCCTTCCAAGAAGGAAGGCAGCAGCAACGGTAGTGGCAACAGCAGCAGCAGCAGTCAGCACAGGGTCCCTTGTGTCAGTGTGTAGTGTGTGCTTACAGACCCCAGTACTCAGCTTGGGTTTCCAGTCTAACAGGAAGAAGAAATGGTCTATAAATGTTCACTGGCTCACATGCCACATGCTGACTGGTGACTTCCACTACTTGGCATAGGTCACAATGAAAGGCAAGAGAGGGGGGAAATGATCATTTATTACATTCTCTTATATACTGTGCTATTCTGCATCAGTGCAGCTTACATTGAACAAACTGAAATTACATTGAACAGGGCATTACAACTTGGAGATAACTATTTTACAGGGAACATGGGCTATGGAGGGTTAAGTGGCTTGCCCAAGACCACAAGGAGCACCTGTGGGACTAGAAACCCCAGTCCTTCTGGCCCAAGGTTGCTGTCCTCTAGTGGGATTTGAACCCCCGCCCTTCTGGCCTGAAGTACCTTGCCCCAACCACTAGGCCACTCCTCCACTCAATGTTTCTGTAGCCCCATCTACTGATGATGAAGTTTGCCAACCACTGGCCTAAGCAATTTGTAGGTATAAAATCAAACAATTAGAATAATACAATTATTAAAACCATCACAAATAAAATTCCAAAAATAACATAAATCAATCAAACATAGCACCCTAAGCAAGGAGACTTTGTTAGTCCAGTTTTCTCCCGCCCCCCCCCCAAAAAAAAATGCATCAGTGTGACAGAAGGGGATCTCTTCCAATGAAGGGACCACACCATACATATCTTAAATTTGCTTTGTGATGTATTCTATAGTGGGGGGAGGGGGACTATGACTGAAAAGATAGTTTGTCTGGTGGTATCAAATCAAATATTTCTGAAAGAGGAAATCACTAGAAAATTGTGCTGCAGTGAATGTAAAGAATGTACCAGAGTTAAGGGATAAATAAATCTAAGAGATAGGAGATCATGCTGAATAATAAATCCTAGGGGAGCGTCTCACCTGCAGTACAGATCCTTTGAGGAGGAGGAAGCCGGCTCCAAGGCTGGCGATTGAGCGGCCAGCCCCAGCTGACGTCATCCTGAGGGTCTTCTTTAAAATCTTCCCTGCTGCTGCTCTCTTCGGGAGCATTTCACCTGCAGTACAGATCCTTTGAGGGGGAGGAAGCCGGCTCCGAGGCTGGCGATTGAGCAGCCAGCCCCAGCTGATGTCATCCTGAGGGTCTTCATATTGCTGCTGTTTTACGGCGCTTAGCCATCGGCGCGTCTTCTAAGGGGGGTCTTCAAAGGGGGTTGGTCTGCCCCTTGTGAGCCCCTTAGGAGCCCACGTGGCGGTGGAGTGGCCACATTGCGCCGAAAATGCCTGGCGGCAAATGCAAAAAGAAACAACTTGCGGAGGACTCTCAAGCTGGAGCGATGGAAAAACATGTGGTTTCCACACCGTGGGTCTCCACCACAGGTACTGTGCCTTCCGATCCTTTACTCGAGGGACCGAGTTTAAGCTCTGTTGAGCAGTACTCCCCCGCTTCCTCCAGGTTTCCTTGAATTAACTGGGGATTTGTCTCCTGATGCTGTTCAGTTGAAGTTGTTGCCTACTGATGTTTCCTGGAGACCTCTCCCTGCGCTTTCCACTGATTCCTCTTTGGCCACGGTTTCCCTTTCGGATGTTTGGCGAGTGGTCTCTCGTACTGAAAAAATGCTTGAAGAGACTGTTCCTAAGCTTTGTCAATTTACTAAGGATTCTGTGCAAAAATTTCAATCTCTTGATTCTCAAGTTGGAGCTCTTAGCTCAGCTCTGGTGAAAATAGAAATGCAGGCTGAATCCTTTTCTGATTTTTCAGCTACTCATGCTAAAGATAGTTTCATTTTACACCAGAAGCTTGAGAATTTAGAGAATGCTCATCGTAGTAAGAACTTGAGGCTTTTGAATTTTCCTAGTTGTTCATTATTATCCCCTTTGGTATTGTTTAGGAAATATTTGAAGGATATCCTTCTCTATCCGCAGGCCGACTCTTGTGTTATATCTAAGTGTTATTATTTGCCCTCTAAGAAAGTAGTCGGTGCTGTGGGGGGAGAGGAGGATCTCCCCTTGGATACAGGTGATTTCAATCTGACTGCTTTCCTAGAGGAATCTCACGATGCGATAGCTACTCGGGCCACACTGTTGGTGACTCTAGCCTTTGAGGATGATAAGGTAGCTATTTTGAAAAGCTATTTCCGTAGGAAGGAGTTTCAATTCTGTGGGGATAGGGTAGCTATCTTTCCGGATGTTTCTCGCTCTACACAGTTACGCAGGAAAGATTTTCTGCTTTTGAAATCTAGAGTGCTTGCCTTGGGGGCTACATACTTCTTAAAGTATCCTTGTAAGTGTTGTATTACTTTACATTATGATAAATATGTTTTTCTCTCCTCATCGGATTTGGAAAAATGGCTTTTGGAACAGGAGAAAGCGAGTAAACCTTCGTGATAGCTTTTGGTAGGCAGTGGGAGATCTCTACTGGCTGCTTTTGTTGGCTTCGGGTTCCCCCTATTTTGTTGTCTTTTTAGGGGGGTCCTTAGCCTTGTTTTCCTTTAGTTTTATTTCCTTTTGTTGTGATCTGTCTCCCCGAGATGTGGGCTAGAACTTAGTTTAACTATCATGTCTCTTGTTTTCTTGCTATTTTTATGTTTCCTTTGATTGTAACTGTTTCATTATTTTATGTAAACTGTTAAATTTTCATAAATATAAATTTAAAAAAAGAATAATAAATCCTATATGTCAATGTAAGAATTTTAAAGACAATTCTAAGCTTAATAGGTAGCCAATGCTCTTCTTTAAAGTGAGGTGTGATGCGGTCATAATGCTAAGGTCCCGGAATCAGTTTTATTGCTGTGTTTTTTATTACCCTAGATGGCAGAGGATTTAAGACTTTGCAGAAAAGCATTACAGTAATCTAATCTTCTAATAACAAAAACAGAGTGGAGGAGTAGCCTAGTGGTTAGAACACTGGCTTGGTAACCAAGCAACCAGGGTTCAATTCCCACTAGCATTCCTTGTGGCCTTGGGCAAGTCACTTAACCCTCCATTGCCTTGGAAGAAAGGTCTGGTAATCTACTTCCAGTGACACTGCCAAGAAAACCCAGGAGCTTCTGGGTCACCAGGAGTCAGGACTGACTTGAAGGCACACATTGCATTGCAGTAACAAAATCATAGACCACTGTAAGTGTGGAAGAAGCATTTATAAATGGACAAAATGAGTGAATTAATTTAAAGACAAAGGAAAACTGTCTTACTACCAGGGAAATATGTTGCTTCAGATCACTATCAACAAGTACTCCAAATATCTTGATGGATGATTTCAAGGGGATTTCAGTATCTTCGATAGTTAGTTCTCCTGGTATTACAGGGTATCTGTAATTTTAAAAAATGAGAGTTTCAGACATCCCATGATTCAGTTTGAATGTGTTATTAGCTGGCCAATCTGCAATAAAAGTGAGCATATGAATAATGTCAGCTGGAGCATTAGTGTCGCTAAGGTACAAGGTTACTAGCAGTTGAATGTCATCTTAAAGAAATAAACAAAATGTAAATCCTACATTTTGGACACATAAATGTATTGAATAGAATAGGAGAAAGAGTTGAGCCTTGGCGGGGCCCCAAAGGGAAGGGAACAAGGGAAAGACCTTTCCAACTAACACAGAAAGACTGATCAGTCAGAAATGAGAGAAACCATTCAAATACTGTCCCACCAGTCATAGGTCAGAAAGCCTTTGCAGTAAAATATGATAATCTATCAAATCAAAGGCAGCAGAAGTGTCAAGGAAAATGAGAAAAACAGTCTTTCCTAAACCAAGACGGTCTTAAATTGATTTATAAAACCTACTAAGGTTGCTTTGGTACTGTGGTGTGACAGGAAACTGATCTGTCTGGGATGTAGTACACTGTTTTTTGAAATAGTCAGCCAGTTGAGAAGCTATTATCTTTTCTGTGACTTTAGATACAAAGAATACATTTGAGATAGGATGAGAACTGAAAACATTGGAAGAATATTCTTCTGAAGTTTTCCACATGGAGGAAACCATTGACTGCTTGCAGGAAGGACGAACAAATCCATGAACCAGACTATTGCATGTCATGGTTTGAATAAAGGGAATAAAATGCTTTTTCTGCTTCATAATTGGTCATGTTTCTACGGGGTCCAGACTATAAGTTGCAGAGCTCATGACAGACAAGTTGCATTCAATCATTAACATGGAAGGCAGGTTAAAAACAGGAAAAGAACTGTGGGTGATTCTTTTCGATGAAAGGTTTATTGAAGGTGCTTACAGAGAGTTTTGAGGATTCTGAGGGCCATCCAAAACAGAATTTTCTTGTGAATAAGGGAAAGGGAGATCCATGATTTTTGCGAGAAAAGCTGCTGTGAAATGATCAGATGAAAGGTTAGCCCCTGCCTACAGTACAATTAATGAGCAGTTTGACGTATGATTTCAAATAATTCTATAGAGGCAGGTAAAGGAAGAGTCAATCTAAACTAATGAAATGTTATGATGTGTTGGTTCCTTTAGAGAATGGCTATAATTTTGTGACAAATTCCAATAACTAATCATGTTCTGTTGCTCTAGACTTATGCCATAGGCACTCGGCATGGTGTACCTGAGTCTTGAGTAGATGCAGACCAGAGTGGTGGCACAGTGAACAACGGTAGGTGCAAACCTTCATTTCTTGAACTGGGACAGTTTTATCTAAAGCTTCTGTCACAGCCTTATCCCAGGTTTCTGCATGATTTCTAATAGAATAGTATCTAGTAAAACTTTCCTATTCATATCATACATTTTTCACCACCAATTAGTAATCTTAAAGAGATCCCTTAGACATGTCGTACAAATAATCCCTGCATGCTTGTGATCTGTCCAGGGCAACAAGACAGAAAAATCAAAGGTGGCACCTTGACAAAAAAATCCAGATCAAAAATAACCCCTGCAGCATGGGTAGGGGTAGGAACTAGCTGTGAAAATCTCAAATCACTGGTGAAAGTTAAAACATCTCTTTTCCAACTGTGTGATAGGTTCAACAACATAAATGTTAAAATCCTCTAAGGCTACCAATGTGTCTGATTCAAAGGCACAAGTAGACAGTAAATTGTGGAGTTCTGAGGAAAAGGCAGTGGTTAATAGATCAGTATAAAACCCACAAAGGAGGCAGAAAGATATTGAGTTATTTCCCATCACGTTGAACGCCACAGGCTTGATTCAGAAGAATTTCCAAACACCTTGATAAATTACCTATGCATGTTACATCTTATGAACTCTAGAAAGAGGATGTCTTTGGCATGATGCAAGAGACTGAGATCATACTCCACATACCCTGGCTTATAAATGAGATTCATGACTTCATGGTATGTGCACAACTAACCCATTTGGAGACGCTGCTCCAGAGAGCCGACAAGTCAGAAATGTAAGCCTTCAATTAAAAAGGGGTTCGATATTTAAAAAGTAGAAGGAACGATAGTGTCTCATAAATAATTGCAGCCAGTTTTTCTCCTCCACTACTGTATGTCTCCTGTTGATCAATAAGTGTCAGTAGCCTGAAAGATAGCCTTGCTTAAGATAGTCAGATTCTCCCTCAGACAACCAATTCTCTGCAAAACAGGGGATATCTGCATAGATCATAATCAGTGACTAGGTCATGTGCAAGATGATATATAGTGGGGATGTGCATTAGTTTTCATATAAATGTTAAAACGGACAAAACAAAGGCAAATTTGGCTTGTTCTGCCTGCCCTGTGGGTGCAGTTATAGATGAATTGCCATGTGTCCCATTTACTCATTTACTCATGCCGACAGACTTCTTGGAAGAGTGGGTATAAGTCAGAAGCATGTGGCACTTTAGCCAATCATATCAGAAGCCCTTTCATGAGCATCCAAGGCAGTCTATAAAGTCTCATGGGCAGTGATGTTACTAAGAAAAATTGTATATTTTATGCGAGGGGGGCTGATACATCTCTGGCCCTTGTAACAAAACAGAAAGCTATGGGCACATTTCAATTCTGGTGGTTCGAGCTATGGGCACACTTCAATTCTGGTGGTTCAAATGATCTCTCTGTAGTTTCTTTTTATTTCGAACCAAATAAAACGAAACTGCAGAGAGGTTATTCAGACCACCAGAACTGAAGTTTGCCCATAGCTTTCTGTTTTGTTTTAAGGCCAGAGACTTATCAGCCCCCCTCGTATGTAGCTAGATTTCTATTTTTTATTTGTTCTGTGGTACCATTGCTTGAGTGATTTTTATTTATTTATTTATTTAGACGGATTTGTATACCACCTTATCCTACAATCAAAGTGGTCACATCACAATTGGAGGTTACATTTAACATGAGGGTACTTAACAACATTATACATTGAACTCATACGTCTAGTTGGGATGGGTGGGTATCGAGTTGGTGGAGGTAAATGCATTACGTTGAACTCATACATCTAGTTGGGATGGGTGGGTATCGAGTTGGTGGAGGTAGATGCATTACGTTGAATTCATACGTCTAGTTGGGATGGGTGGGTATTGAGTTGGTGGAGGTAGATGCATTACGTTGAACTCATACGTCTAGTTGGGATGGGTGGGTATCGAGTTGGTGGAGGTAGATGCATTACGTTGAACTCATACGTCTAGTTGGGATGGGTGGGTATCGAGTTGGTGGAGGTAGTTGTAATACCGTTCGGGTGGAGACTATTGGTTGTTTGCTCATAGGTTTCTGTGAAGAGCAGGGTTTGGAGGGCCTTGCAGATGTCTTTGGTGTCAATCATGGCCCTTAGGCCCATTAGGAGGGAGTTCCAAAAGGTGGACGCCAGTAGCGAAGGAGCTCCTCTTGAGGTCGCTTGTTTAGTTTTGTGATATCCTGCAGGTGTGCTGATCCTGTTGTCAAATTATAGTAATCAAGTTGAATAAATAAAGGTAGAATCAGGCAGAAAAAAAAATTGGTCTCAGACTTTCAGAAAGGAAGAGTCAGACATTAGCTACCGCTCCTATAATTTTGATAAAATAGAACTTGAGAAATTTAAAGAAAAAAAGAAATTGTGCTATGGGAAACAGCATAGTGACAGCATAGCACACACAGCGCTTCTGCAGAGAAATCTGCTTCTTGCATTTTCAAGTTTGAATGTACTTCCTTGCTTACACCCATAGTCTTGTCTTGGAGGGGGAAAAAAGCCAGGAGGGAAGTCAGAGAAGAGCACTGCTTGCTAATTGCTGTTCAAGTTTGTCAGAGTTGGTTTCCCTACACTTTCATGCTACTGGGAGGAGGAGTGAGGGTAGAGCTCAAATAAAACACTGTTGCCACACCATATGCCTTTAATGTCTTGGTATGCTTGCCCTGCAGTCACTCCGCGTTGCTGCCTGTTTCCAGTGGGTGCCAAAACTTAAGAGAAAAAATTAAAATGGAAAAGAAAACAAAACAACTCTCTTTTCCCCTTCCCTTTCTCTCCATGGCCCTGTGCTCTGCTGCTCCTGTCACTGACAGCCTTGCACTCATGAGCCCTAGTTCTGTCATTTGTAGCTACCTGCCACCATTGTCACTGCTGCCTGCACACACAGCCGCTCTGTGACCTGACATCTAGTTTCCAGTGGGTGCCTTTATGACAAAAGAAAGAAAGAAAAACCTCCCGTTAGCCTTCCTTCTCTTGCTAGTGCCTTGGTCCTTGTGCTGCTATTTCTGTTGCACCACTATTGCTGCTGCTTTTTCCCATTTTGCAAACCCTTGCAGCCTTCATGCCAGTGTTGTGCCTTTTAATTCTTATTTCTGTGTTGCTCTGTGACCTGTTGTAATTATTTATATTTTTGTCAGTCCTTTCTCCTCCTCCTAGGCAGAGTAGTTAGAGCACTGGTTTAGTAATCAAGCAGCCAGGGTTTGATGCCTGTAAGTATGCCTTGGGCAAGTCACTTAACCCTTCATTGCCTCAGAAGAAAGACCTGGTAATCTACTTCCTCTCACATGGCCAAGAAAACCTAGGAGTCAGCACTGATTTAAAAGGCACGCTTTTTTCCTCCTCCTCCTTTGTATCTTTCTGGGTACCTTTGCAGTTGTCATTCTACCACTTTCACCCTTTTTATGCCTTGGGGATTGCTGCCACTCTTCATGTTATGTTATCCTTAATAGGCTGATGCAGACTTCCTTCTTTTCCTGTTTTGGAGGTTTCTTGCTACCTCCTACTTAAAGTCTGAATTGCATTGCTGTTTTTCCTCTTTAATCCTTGTGTGCTAGCCAGGTTGTTCCTCCAACCTTTCCTGCAGCTCTCCCCTTCTCCTACAACATTGATTTGTATCTGAAGCAATGGAGGGTTAGATGACTTGCCCAAGATGACAAGGATAGACACTAGGGAGTTTTCTCCATGACAGAGTCCTCAATGCCTTCAGAGATTTCTATTCATATGGTAGAGCTTTCTAACTATCTTGCGGCTGCATTGGCATTCTTGAGGTGATTTAGGGCTTGCCAGCAGATCGAGTTGTGCTGGCCCTCTCTGGGGGTTCCACCATCCTCTCCGGCCTGCAGTTTCTTACAACCCAACTTCAAGAATAACGGAACCCATAGGGATGGGAGGACACTGTTGGCCTAATATCATTGACAAACTTTCAACTCTCTTCAAAGTTATCTTAGAATTTCCATAAACATACCTGACCTACTGACTTTGCCCCACTATCAAAAAAACAGGTTGTCCTGCCCATTTGAAAGTGCATCAGAAAAGACACTTTATTTTTATCTCAGTGACCAAAGTGCTCACTTTAGTGCCTTCAGATTTACATTTATGTTTCTTTAGTTATTTATGTTTCTATGTTTCTATTTAATGTACAACTAATCTTGCTGAATTTAAGTGGTTTACAATGAAGCAGACAGGGTATCATACTGGGACAAAAGTCCTTAGAGACTGGACTCTAACTCAGAAACATAGAGGCAGATAAAAATCATATGGCCTATCCAGTCTGCCCTTCCTCATTAATTGCTAACTCTACAGTTCCTAAAAAGACACCCCATCATCTGCAATGTCAACAATAGGATTTGATCTTTATGCTGCCCTGTTTCTTACCCAGTACTCGAACCATTAGGCTATCCTTGACATCCCTGAAGTCCTGGTACTTGTAGGCATGCAACACAGCTGACCTTGCTCCTCTCTGGCTGCCTAGTATCTTACAGCCTGTCTTGCTGCTGTGCTGTTCCTCTCTGGAAGTTTTAGAGCTTTGCAGCTGATGGAGGTGATGTTATTGTGCTCTTTGGGTGTTTTAGGGCTTTTTGGCTAGTATAAATGCTTTGCTGGCCTTCTTTGAGTGCTTTAGGGCCTTGCAGTCTGTCTTGCTGTTGTGTTGGTACACTTTAGGTGTTCTACCAGGGGCTTTGCATTGCAATGCCAAACAACCCTACGTCAAGAAAAACTGAACGCAGTGCGGTGGGGGGTGGGGGGGGGGGAGGACACTATCAGTCTAACACCTTCAATGAGCCTTAAATTCTCTCTACAGAGTTCTTTTCAACTTTCCATTACTGGATAACTATTGGCCTCCTGCCACTAGCATTAGCCTTTCATTGTAGTGCCTTCCATCCTGACTTGTGGCCACATTGTCCCTTCCTCCAATGTCCTAAGCTCTTGCAACTAGTGTTGTCACCCCTTCCATCCACTGCTATTGTTTTGGGAGTCTCCTTCATTACAGCCCATCCTCCGATCTTAATTTAAATCCTTCAGGATCTTGTTACAAGTTCTCTGTCAAGCCTTCCTCCGGTTCAGGGGATGGGGGGGGGAGGGGTATTTCACATACTGGGACAAAAGTATTCAGTACCAGGGCTCTAACTTAGCTGGCAGCACTCTGTTCCCACTGCCTGGGATGTAAATGTTGTTCTGGTCCTCTTTGGGTGTCTTAGGGCCTTCCACTCTGTCTTGCAGTTGTTCTGGTTCTTCTTGGGTATTTTAGGTCCTAGCAGCAGAAGTAGGTGCTGTGCTTGTTCTCTTTGGGTGTTTTTTTTTACCTAGCCTGCAGCCAATGTTGCTGCTATTCTTGTCCTCTGGATGTCTTTGGGGCTTTATAGTCTGTCTTGCTGCTGAGCTGGTATTCTTCAGGGGTTTTAGGGCCTTCTAGTCAATCTGGGTGCTGTGTCAGACCTCTTCCAGTTTTTCTTCTTGTGCCTTCCAGCTAAAGTTAGCACTGCCTTCAGGGCTGGATTTACCTTGAGTGAGGCCCTACGCCAACAAAAATTGTGGGCCCCCAGAAAAGATAAAAACGAGCACGCCGGATCAGCTGCGCGCTGTTGGCCCTGACGTCATAATTAAACTGGGAATCTCAAAAGCCAAACTTGGAATGTACAACACTGTAGAAATAAAACTATACATTAATTTGCTCTTGTACGAAACAAAGTGCAGACGTTAATGATGCACATTTACCAGAGCTGACATATTCCAATTAATAAATTCAAAATAAAGAGATATTTTTCTACCTTTTGTGCATTTTTTTTTCAGCTGCAATTGCTCCAGCCACTTTCTTCTGGTTTCTTCGTGTCAGCCCAACTCCAGTCTTAACCCCCCCAGCCCATTTCCAGTCCCAGCCCCCCCATCGGCTCAAGTAAACTTTAATAAAAAAAAAAAAAACCGCTGGTCGCTGCCACCGCAGCAGCATGGACTGTCCCGCGGGGCCCCCTCTGCCCGGCTGAGCCCCTCCGTGCCGGCTTTGAGAGGCGCGAAGGGAGAGTGTCTCCCTCGCGTCTCTGTTAAGCCCGCAGGGGCAGATGGGAATCCATCTGCCCCTGCGGGCTTAACAGAGACGCGAGGGAGACACTCTCCCTTCGCGCCTCTCAAAGCCGGCACGGAGGGGCTCAGCCGGGCAGAGAGGGCCCCGCGGGACAGTCCATGCTCCCGCGGCAGCAGAGGGGGCCCCGCGGGACAGTCCATGCTGCCGTGGCAGCAGCCAGCGGGGTTTTTTTTAATTTAATTTCCTAACAATTTGTTCAATTTTTGTGGGCCCTTGCCAGCTGTGGGCCCTACGCCACGGCGTAGTTGGCGTATAGGTAAATCCGGCCCTGACTGCCTTAATCTACACATCCTCCCTTGGGGTTGTTCAGAAACCACTTTGCCCCTATGCCTATGACCTGGAGTCTCACTTCCAATGCTATTGCCATTTTACCCCCCTCAAATTACATTGGTGTATTTTCACCATTTGGTGCTGCTTTGACCTCTTCATCTCCCTTGGAATGATTATTCTGTTGTCTATGCTGCTTTGCCCTCTGATGGTGGCTTGTAGCCTTCTTGCTTCTGTCTGTGCCCTTTGTCCCTCTTCTGGTGCTGCGGTGCGTTTGTAGTACTTTTGATGGCTTGCAATGATGTTGCCTCTGTTACAGATGCCTGCCAGAAAGTTTCAAGTAGTTTTGTTCCATTGTAAAATAGCTTGCCCCATAGACTTGAATGGGAATGAACAGGACAAATGAACAAATGATTTGACATATCAATACTGAATGGGCCCTGCAGATAAATAATGATGAATACAAAATTGTTTGGCATGCGCAACTCTAATATTTAACTTTTAAAGACTGATCATTGAGCAGACCTAGAGGCAAGATGTGTGTGTGGGGGGGGGGGGGGGGAGGGAGGAAAGAATTGAGAGAATCATATGCAAATTAGTGTTTCCCAAAAGGTGTGCATCTGATAGGAATTAAGGTCCAGGATGACTTATCTTGGTGGCAGATAAGAATTCCAGGGATTAAAGGTCTCAACGTACCCTGTGGACTGGAATGCTAACAGAGAATCATATAATGGCAAACTCAGAAGAGAGATAACCAAACCCAAAACAATGCAAGGAAACATTTAGGGCAGGCTGGACTGTGTGTCATTTTAAGGAAATGCATAAAGGAGCAGATCAAGCAATAAGCCTACTCGCTGAGCACTCTTTTTAGACACGCACCACAAAAACAGTACAGATTTAAAGTAAAAGTGCTGATGGTGTCCCTTCAGAGGAATCAGGGTGTGGCTTAACTGTGGCTATCCCAGGGGGAAAAGGAGTCAAGAGCCACAGAAAGTCTCCTGAGTAGATCAGAGACATGATTTTTTTTATCATTTTGGAAGAAAATGTGATAGAAAGTGACCAAAATAGTTCCCATTATATTGCAAGCCATAGGCCCAATGAAAAAGAATTTTCAAGCATACTTTGATATGTGTTACATTCTATGAACTCCAGATGAAAGCTCTCTTTGGCATGATGCAAGCACTATGGCGAGTGTTAAGAGTAAATCTGAAAGACTAAGGGGCATGTTTACTAAAGTCCGCAAATCTGCGCGGCGCAAAATAGCGCACGGTAACGCGGCATTGAAACGCGCAGAAACACGTTTAAACGCCCCACACACGTGCGTGTCACCCCCGCACAGGTACGCGGTTCAGTAACGGGCCCCGTACAAGTGCGGGCCCGCAAATGTCCGATAGAGGCGTGGAACGGCTAAAGGAGGGCGGAGGAAGGCTCCGGAGGGGCGGAGGGACGGGGTCAATGGGTGGAGAGTGGGAGGGGAGAGTCTCCCCGCACGGTATCGGGCCCGAATCTACATGTAAAAAATAGCGCGAGTGAAACACTCGCGGTAGAGGGCATATAAAGGGAAGAGAAACCATTTCCGTCAGCAATGTACAGCAAAACCGGGGAAACATGCAAAACGTCAGCAGTGTGATACATGTGCACAGCACAAAACTGCAATGAAAAAGAGGAAATGACCACAACAAAAGCATTAAAATAGTAAATCAGCTGGGGAACAGGTATAGTAATGCGCAAAAGTTAAAAACACACCCAGCAGAGCTCCTAAAAAATAAAATAACAGTTGTTTGGAAAGGGGCACGGAGCGGAGACACCTCCAAAAACGTCTCCGTGTATTGGACCCCTCCTGGGAGTGTTACTTATGGTTGACCATCAATAGCACTGTTGCCCAGCATGGGAATATGCTATCCCCCTCTGTTCGGACGTCATACCCGTGTTATATTTGCACGTTTGTCACCAGACAGGGTGAAGGAGCTCACAGTAATAATGTGCAGAGCAGGTCTTGGAACCCCACCCTGCCAGGTCTACTATCTCCAGGGACTGCACTGTCTCTGTGGCCACAGTGTGGTGCAGTGGACAGAGCCGGTACCTCTAGGACCAGAGGGTCACACGTTCAAATCCCAGCTAAGGCACATGCCAGCACAATCCCAATATTTAACCCACCACTAAACACAGATAGCAGAGACACCCCTTTATTGCACAGAACAAAAGCATGTTGCAAACACCCATATTTTACCCTACACCACACACACACCAGCACAATGTGCATCACCAACAGCCGCGTCCCCCAAATGCAGTCCTGTAGTGCCACAACTGTAGGGGCCAAGGACACGTAGGTAGAGGTTAAGTAGGTAGAGGTTATGTACGACAGATGTGCCTGTACATGCCTTCACCCCACGTGCCAAGGGCCAAGTGTGTCCCTGGTCATGATCACGTAATGGGTGGCCCACGTTCCACAAAAACCTTGCTAAAGAACAACAGCTAGACCGCTATACCATGTGAGCCAAATACAGTCCTGGGGTTACACTACGCAATCAGGTCATATCCCTTTGCAAGGATAAGGACATGCCAGCATGTTGGCGGAAGGGTTCAGATGGTGGAGGGGGCAGTGGCTGCTAGCCACAGAGGACAGTGGCCAGGCCATGTGCAGGCTGGCACCGTCCACTGCAACAGACAGGCCCTGTCGGATGTACAGTCATGGACCACCCAGGGATTGCAGCCAATCAGTGGCTACACGGTGGTGCAGTGCACACAGACAGTGTGTGCAAGAACAGAGGGTCACAGGTTCTGAGCCCAGCTGCAGCTACCGCCAACCCTGTCCACATATTCACCCCACAGCTACACCGTGGTAGTAAGGACAAACCTTTATTGCTGAGAACATAGGCATGGTCAATACGCCTATCTTTTACCACACCAAACACAGACACCATAAACAGGCACATTATCTCCAGCAGAGTCTCCCAAATGCAGTCCTGGAGGGCCAAACACCATTCAGGTTCCATGCTTCCCCTAAGACAGATGCCTGTGCTGCAGATGTCTGCACCACCCCCATGCTATGCAACTGTAGCCCATGCATATTCATAGGGGACAGCATGAAGGCCCGAACAGTGTCTGGAACACCAGGACTGGAGTAGGGACACTCTGCCGTAAAGCAAGAGGCAAAGGTCCAGACGCACCCACACCCACAGGCCACATTGGAAAAGCCCCCTGGGGGGCATCTCCCAGATCTAGCTCCTGCGTACCCTAGCAATGCCACCCTATACCTGGGTACACGGTACACAGACCACAAACGTTTGATGTGGGTACTGGCAGGTAGACAGTCCTACACTCAGCACTGTTTGCTCCTTGTGCTGCAGCAGAACAAGCTGTCGGCTGTCTGTGGTGCGTGCCCCAGGTCTGGCCCCTGACAGTATTTACCACCCTGGGGAGTGACATGCAGCAGTACTGTGTACCATATCCATGCCTGTACCCTTCCCAGGACTGGTGTGGTGGGCACGTCGAATGACTCCCCCAATAGTAGCACAATGCTGGCATAGGTGAGGGGGGGGGGGTGTCTGTCTATACAGTGTGTGTTGGCTACAAACACCCTCCACAGGCCACACTGCCAGCACTGTTGCCAGTATTGGCCTGACAATGTGCATAATGAGCAGCAAGGTACCATGGGTATAGCTCAGACAGGGTGTGCTGGCCAGGATGCATCTGCACAGGGCATGGGGCACTGGCTGGGACATTGTAATGCCCAGCCACCACCTACACAGACAGGCTGACCTCTGTATCTGCTGCTGGTGGATCACTCTCACCCTGAGCGTGCAGTGATGACAGCATGGCTAGGCACCCCCATAGTGCTGTATAGCATTTCTCTCCTGTGATATATATGGGTGTCCTGTTGGGGCCTCTTCATGGACTCATCTCCCTGTGTGTGCTGCCACCCCAGTTTGGGGTGCATGCAATCCTATCAGGACTATCCAGCAGACTCTGCACAGCTGGTATGTGTCCTGATGGAGCTCCTTGCAGGGTGCAGCAGCTGATGGCCTGCTGCAGGAGAATATCAGATAGTGCTGGGGTGCACCCCTGAATATCCAGGCCTACTGTCTGTCTGATAGTGTGTTTTGGATGTGTGTGGAGCTGCTTGGACTGCCCTGTAGGGTGTCTGTCCCCCAGCAGGACAGGGGTTGATGGCCCACTCTACTGCCATTAGTGCAAGGGGGGGGGGAAAGGATGGGGATGTGTTGATGGGAGACCCTGTTTGTCATGGGGGGGGTAGGTATGTTGCCCACCTATGGGGGGGGGGAGAACCACCAACTAAGACAGAAGGGGTATCCATGATGAGTTTGCAACACCTTCTTATCACACAGGTTAATACTGATGTTGAGCTCTGGCATGGCCGTTGATGTGGACCTGGTCCTGGGCACCACCACCCACCCTCAGGGTGAGCACATTACCTGCACAATGTGACGGTGTGTAGCTACCCCTCGCCGGCAGTCCTCACGCTCAGGCCCCCCACCAGGCCGAGGCTCTGTGTGGGTGGACACGGACAGTTCCCCCTACCATGCCGTGTAGCTTTTGGGGTGCAGTCCCCATCTTGTGTGCATCTGTGGGCAGCTGATTTGCATGTGCATTGCATCATGGGTACGGGTGGCCTACCCCGTCCTGTCTACAGCAGCAGACTGTCTGTGGGGTGACGTGCAGGCTCTCTGCAGCCACACAGGCGCTTACTCAGAGCTATAGTGCCGTAGCCCAATGGTTCCGTCACTGCCTTTATAGCAGGAGGTCATGGGTTCAAGTCCACAGAGGGGTTCTGTGATAGGGTTGTCCAGAGCATTGTACATTTTACTGGACATATGTTTATGGCATCAAACACACCCTTGCCATACTGTACCCATAAGGGTGCCTCTGAGGGTGCATTATAGGGCGCCCTATAGGCCACCTTATGGTTGCCATCCATATTGCGTGCACTATACATTATCCTGTGGCGCAGCATACATGGTGCCCTATAGGGGACTTGCTAGGGTGCCTTTGCGGACTGTGCACTGTAACATGTGCCTTACGGGCCTCCATATATTAACACGCTGTTAGAGCGGGTATACTGGTAGTGGGTAATAAAAATAAACTATAAGGCCTCCTACAGCACACCTCACCATAATACTTACTGCCCCAGCCAACCTTGCTCACTGGGCACTGTGAGGGGTTGAACCCCTGACCTCTGCACCATTGGTCAGTATCCCAACCATTGTGCTAAGGCTCTGTTACTGTTTGCTGTGCACATCAGTGCGCCACCTATGCCGCCCACTATCGGACTGCCCCCTCATACATCAGCGCGCCGCCCTCTGCCCCCCAAACCTAACAGTGCGCCGCCCCCTGCCGCCCCCAATGAACGGTGCGCCGACTCATGCCGTTAAAAATAAACCGTGCGCCGCTCTCTGCCGCCCAAAATTACTATACCTCCCACAACACTTTTTCCCACTACATTTGATGCCGCAGCTGGCCTCTTCCATTGAGCACAATGGGGTGTTGAACCCATGGCCCCTGCACCATGGGTCAGTGTCATCACCATTGTACTACGGCTCTGCTGTATGTTTATGCAGCAGCGGCCCACGTAGCCTTCCCACGCGCCAATGTGGGCCCCGCACATTACTGCGACACGCACAGGTTTGCTCTGGTGTCTGTCCATGTCCGCCCTGAAACGGCCACTCCGTATATGGCACCAGTACACTAACGGGTACCCACACAGCAACCTACTTTAATTAACATCGCCCTTAATATTGGCAGTCATTGCAATGTGAAAGCTATAGCACATCACATCATACAGAAGCCAAAGAACCATTGTGTATGTGTTGATAGGTTCAAGACCCAAATGTGTATACACATCAACATTCGCAAATGGTGTTCAGTTCCATAAGATAAATGACACACAACAGTGTATATGTAATGTGTGTCGCGCAGGTTCTAGCGATAAACTTTTCTGTGCGCATTTGCGTGACGCAGTTGCACGTGATATATTGCAAACATGCGCCAGCTGCGTAGGCCACATGCACGTACTGCGTTCGGTGCGCACATGGACGCCATACGTTCCTGAACTGCGCCATATGCGTGGCGCAGGTGCACGTAAATTTGCGCGTCAGGTGCCCTACGCATGGGCGTGATGCACGCTGCGTCCAATCAGGTGATAATATCTGAAAATGGCGCCCAGAGTAAGGAAGCCCTCCTTCAACCTCCGAGAGCTCAGGCACCTGTCCCGGCTGATCGCACCACGCCAGCACAAGCTCTTCCCAGGGGCCACCGGGCACAGGGACAGCTCCAGGGTCCTAAGGGCGTGGCAACGTCTGCAAAGACGCTTCAATAGTGAAGCAGACTACCCACGTGAGGTAAGTGTATGGCGCCTGTACCTCAAAATGAGATCTGTAGCCTGTGCTAATTGCAAATATCCATGCTGTTGTCATGAGTTACTGTGAGTCAGTAATGTGCACAAGATGAGAAGACATAGCGAAATGTATCTGTGTCATTTGTGAGTGTGGTGACCTGCACCCAGGTGGTGATGGACATGGTCATAGAGGTGTCCATGCTACCCTTGTGGCATGTCAGCTGCTGCCATGGCTGTGCCACAACATACTGTAGTTATGCTAGACCCTAGATCAGCAGATGTAAATAGAAACAACAACATATGGATATGGTGGGATCAGTACCTGTAACAAAGCACCCTGGGACAAGCACAAGGATAAGTGAAACGTAGCATTGATGGTATGTCACACACCCAGATGAGATGGGCAGTGTTGGCCATGTTGTTCAATACACACGCCTATCTGCATGGGTCCACAGCGCCCATCACAGTGGGCTAGCAATCACCCTGGAGAAATGCGTGTGCGTGCCCATCCAATTTCAGGCATCCCCCCTATCACAAGGAGGACAGAGAGCCCATCACAGTGTGTTTGCTGTCAGCCCTGTGATATTGGTCTGTGTGCTGTCAGAGCCCCAAACACTTCCCCTAACTGCAGAGGTCCATAGAGCTCATCCCAGTAGGCTCTAAGAAACCCATGGAATATGCTTGTCTGTGCATGGGCAGGTTAACACATACACCCTATCCCCTGGATTCCATGTGGACAATCGCAAGGGCTCATCTGGCACCATGGAGATATGCTTGTGTGTGCTCTAACAGTTGTGCTGTATGCTCCCTATCCCCTGGAGGCCAGGTATGCCACTACAGTGGCTCATCTGGCACCATGGAGATATGGTTGTGTGTGCACTAACAGTTGTGCTGTATGCTCCCTATCCCCTGGAGGCCAGGTATGCCACTACAGTGGCTCATCTGGCACCATGGAGATATGGTTGTGTGTGCACTAACAGTTTTGCTCTATGCTCCCTATGCCCTGGAGGCCAGGTATGCCACTACAGTGGCTCATCTGGCACCATGGAGATATGCTTGTGTGTGCTCTAACAGTTTTGCTGTATGCTCCCTATCCCCTGGAGGCCAGGTATGCCACTACAGTGGCTCATCTGGCACCATGGAGATATGGTTGTGTGTGCACTAACAGTTTTGCTCTATGCTCCCTATGCCCTGGAGGCCAGGTATGCCACTACAGTGGCTCATCTGGCACCATGGAGATATGGTTGTGTGTGCTCTAACAGTTTTGCTGTATGCTCCCTATCCCCTGGAGGCCAGGTATGCCACTACAGTGGCTCATCTGGCACCATGGAGATATGGTTGTGTGTGCACTAACAGTTTTGCTCTATGCTCCCTATGCCCTGGAGGCCAGGTATGCCACTACAGTGGCTCATCTGGCACCATGGAGATATGCTTGTGTGTGCTCTAACAGTTTTGCTCTATGCTCCCTATCCCCTGGAGGCCAGGAAGACCATCCCAGTGTCTAATCTGGCACCATGGGGATATGCTTGTGTGTGCCTAACAGGTTATATGCATTCTCCCTATCCCCAGGATTCCTGTGAGCTGCGCAATGCGTCGTGTTAGTCACCCTTTTGCTAATGTGTGTGCAGCTGATGAATTGTGGTAGGACAACCAGCCCACAGGGGGACAGATCAGCAATAGCTATGGTGGGTATGTCAGTAAGATTATGTGTATGTTCATGGCAGGTAGGTTGGACCTATACCATAGTTTGTGAAGTGAATATCTCATCACACATGTCTGTGATGTCTCCAGATGATATGCTAGCTGCAGAGGTTAATGTGTGTAACAGCACCCCATCCCCCTTAGCCATTATATGTGTTATCAGAAACCTGTAGCAGAGACATGTCCCCATACCACCATGCAGAATGTGGTCCAAACCTTAACACCTAAGATAAATCCAACAACATCAGACACATGGACATCACTGATGGTGTTTCAGTGACACATGCAACTGATGTTGCTGGATAACACATACATAAACCCACACATGAGCACTGGTGCAAAGAGCCGTTATGTTGGTTTGGCCCCTATCGATATTGCTTCCACAAAACACCTTCTGTCAGCCCAGCTGAACCAGTGAATATGAACATAACAACATAACCTAGGCCATACAGGAACAATACCCACCCCTACCCCTACATTACGCTGACATCAACTGTGTGCAACGTAGGTTGCACATAGCCAGCAGCTTGCCCATATGACACACCTCCCACAATGCAGCCAGTGGTGCAAGCATTGATATTGTTGGCCCTGTCAAAGGTGAATGTTTATGTTAGTGTCCCCTGTCACAGTCAATAGGGCCACCCACACAATGACTCCTCTCACCACACTCCGCCAATGATTGGTTGCATATCAGTTTGCCAGTGGGGTTGAGTACCAGGATGTCTAAAGAGAATCTCAACATAGATGTGTGTAACACAGCACATGCAGTGTAACTGTGACTAGCATGGACAACATCATTGGCACCAAACTGTGCAATGTTGCTACAAGGTCATGCAAGGGTGCGATAGGGTATGTACAGGATGTGCTGAGGGAGCCATGTACACTGGCCACAGGTGTCACTGCACACATGTGCACAGACAAAGCAACTAATGCAGGTGGTACTGTGACCCCGAATGTTCTGTGAACAACAGGAGGTAGGCCTTCCATGTGTATCTATATTGATGAAACCCCAGGATGCATGAGCACACACCCCAGTGTCCATTTTCAATGACATCATAAGCAAACTAATGTGTATGTGTGTTGTGATGTTGGCCGTGCAATATGGCTCTTCCTAGGTCATGGATTGCCAAACATCAAGCAGGTCACTGTGTCTGTCATTGCATGACACTAGTTATTGTAGTGAAACACGTGTGGCAGTGTATGTTTAGTTTGTGTGTCATCTGACCTATATGTCACAATGTACACAAATGGAGGTTCCATAACCCCCCACACACACGTGAGCCATGAGATAACAGGAGTATGTCACTTTGTAGGTTTCCCCCCGTTTGCCAATAGGCCGTAATGAAATATGAATACTTAAGACGCCTTGCTGGCCACCCCCCACGAACCATGTAAGCTTCCCTGAAGGCCCTTCCAGGCATGGCCGGTTGGGCTGACTGCCCTGGGCCACACCCAAATGATGTCACCCACTTTTATCTGACACTCACACAGGATGCTATAGAAAGAGGTGGGGAATAAGAAGGCAGCCACAGTCCATCAGCACACCTGTGAAAACAAACTAGCATGTACATATACTTTGCAGCCAGGTGATAGACCATGTTATGTGTGTATCTGGTGACAGCATAGCCAAACCCCTGTCAGAGTTTACCTGGCGTAACAGCAGCATGAGGACATAACAGCCCCCCCAATCCCCGGGGGGGGGGCCCAATCCATGTCCGTGTCACTCTCACACGTTTTTCTCAATGTTGATCCCTGTGTAAGCTGTATACCTCACCTGAGAGAGACATGTTGGACAGGGGAGGGGAAGTGCATTCACACTGTGGGATGCTGACACACACCGTCACAAGGGATGAGGGTCAGCTGTGACACACAGGCTCCCTTGTCACCAGCGGAGAACCCATGGCATGACATATGCGTGTTGCCCATGGAACTGCCTGCTGACAGGTGACAAACTATGCAGTACATGACACACACACACAGCACTGTCGCTGAAGCAGCAAGACCCTGTGCACAGTGATGTGTGTGTGTGTGTGTGTGTGTGGGCAAACCAGCAGAAGGTGACCAGTCACTAATGCCCTCACCTTTCCTTTGCATATCCACAGATCGAGGATCTCCGGAAGAAGGGCAGGGAGCTGCGCCTCCACCATGCTGCATACCTTCAGCGCCTCCAGGGTGAGAACTCACAAAAGGGTGATGATGTATAATAATGAGAATGTCACGTATTTGTAACTTATGTCCCATTATCAGAGATGCCTTTGTGTTACCTGCCTATGTAGATGTGCTATATTTCTGACAGAGAAACGTGCTGATGGCTGTCATGTTCCACAGATGGTGATGGCACCGAGGATGAGGCCACCACCTCTGCACACCTCTTCAGAAGGACACCAACACCACATGATGCAGAGGTGGTGGTCCTGGACACCACAGAGGGGGAGGAGGAGGAGGTGGACGAGGATGATGAGGTGGAGGTGGTGGAGGCGCAAACACCTGCAGCACCTGAAGAAAGGACACAGGAGGGCCAAGAAGGACATTCTGAAGGGGTGTCTGTGGGGGAGGCAGGGTTGAGGGTTGCTGCCGGGGATGTGGAGGGGGGGATGTTCGGGAGGGATCAGGGGTGGAGGATTTCCCAGAAGGGGTTTGGGAAAGTGATGTTGAAGACAGGGCATCACAGGGCACTGTGGCCTCCCCCCAGCCACTGCAGTTGCCTCCACCATCCAGGGCCACAGACAGGCCCGATGCAGATGCCACCACACAGACAGCATTGGACAATGTGTGTGTGTGGTGGCATATGCGTGGACCACCTGTCTGTGGCCTTGGATGGGATGGAGCAACGCATACATGAGATGTGTCACTCTCAGCAGTGGCTGGCGGGAGTGATTGAGAGGGTGGTTGCCGAGGTGGTACGTCTGCCATGTCGGCAAGCACCCCCTCAATGGCGTCACTGGCGTCAGTGATTGTGCTAGTGACGTCACCACATGTGCCCTGTGCTGCCCTGTCTTCCATCAGTGGGCATGCTGGGGGAGGGTGGGTGTCACCTGTGTGTCTGTTTTTATGTGTGTGTGTGTTTTATATTTGCGTGTGGGCGTTTGCGGGGAGGGGAGGATGTTTGGGGAGGGGGGGAGGGTGATGGTATTTTCCCCCTTCCCACGTCTGTAAAGTTTATCCCAGTTCTGTTTTCCATCATAAAATATAGTTTTGTAAAACCTGTATTGCTCACGTGTTTGACCTAGGCAAAGTGTGCGGATGTCAGCATGTGATATGTGTGGGTGCACATATGTTTCTGTGGTGCAAAACATGTGTGTGAAACCAACAGCACCCCCCAAATAAGGTGTAGATGTTCATAATTAGGGGTCTACAGTAACCATTGCAACGTAGCAGCTGTCTCACTGATGTACATGGCACAGGAATGGTCCTATGTGGAACAAAGGTCTTCACATATCTGAGTCCCAAACATAGGCAGACCACCCATATCTGCCTCTCTCACAGACGTACCTATGGGGTGTTGGGAGGCAGGAGATTATTGATGTGGTCAAGGGAAAAAGCCACATATATGCCACCAATGAGTGTTCTATGATGGGTTTCACACGGCGATGAGTATGTGACGTAAACACGCCATTTGGAACATAGTCCCCCTGTGACCACATGGATGTCTGTGCACACTGTGCCGCTGCATCCCCAAGGATGTTGGGAAACAAGGTGCACGTGACACATCACATGTCTGTGCAGCATGACAATCGTAGCTGACTCTGTTGAGGTATTTGCAGCAGGGAACCTGTGTGTGGGTCATCTACTGTACCCATCACTAGATGACCTGGGCGCAGCTCATTTAGGGTTTTCACAAACACCCCCCGCCTCCCTGATACACATGGGACAACATGGACACTCATTGGACACACACACTGTATGTATAGTAATACAGCTGTTTATTGTCACTATACACATGGATATTCTAATGTGTGTGCGTTACAAATTAAAGTGTTACCTGACACCCACACAACATATGATCTGCATATGTAAGCTATTGACATGACACACATAACAAACACCTCAAAAACATGTTGTACTGGATACATAATTGCTCTAACTGAGCATTGTAAGATCAACAAAAACTAGGATTATACCATGTTATTGCATATATCATGTTTCATTGTTGGCGACGTGGTCGGCCACGCCTGACACGTCGGGCACCCTCCCCCCTCCCCCGGCCACGACCCTCTTCTCGAACCCGTGCTGGTGGTGGTGCAGGAGCAAGTCGGCGCATGACATCCAGCATGCCCTCAAGGGCCTCACATATCCGGGTGACGGGCATGTTTTGGACCGCCTCATGTAATTGATGGATCTCACCACACACCTGCCTTGTGTTTTGCTCCACTGCAAGGCGTATCCGCTCCAGAACACGTCGACTGCCTGTGCATGGGATACAGCGTGTTATATTCCATACATCTCCACTACTCCAACGCCATACACAAACATTTAATGTACATGCCACACGATTGGTGATGTGATAGGGCAGACTCAATCACAGAGATGGAGAGGGCCAATATACATAATGTCCACAGTAGTATATGGCAGGCAGACAAACCCACAGGGCACATCACACGACGTAGATGTGGTATGCCCTCACAACGATTTACAGGCTGTGGTGAAACACCCATATACTACAGCTGTGGCAACAGGATTGGCCAATGACAGCTCTCACATAACCATCGTGTAGGGGAGCTTGCGCATGCACGAGCCACAACTACATCAGCTGGACACCAACGGAGATGAACACAGGAAGGTCGAGATATGACATCACAATTGATGACACATGTGGAGGGAAAAATACATTCTCTGACAGGGACATGTGTATGTTAATGAAGCAATGGGATGTCTGGTAGGCACAGGGATGACACACCTTACCTGTACATGTGCACCTCTGCTGCACATATGTGACTCCTGAGTGATACATGTGCACCCTCACTGTAACACAGAGGAGGGTCCTTGGTCCAGATAATGTAGGCCATGTAACAAATGTGTAGTTATATAGTTATTTATGTATTTTACATGTTTTCTATACCGCCGTTTCCTTTAATCACAGCGGTTACCAAGACACAAGAGGGGAGAACAGAGACAGGGGGGCATACACTGACTAAACGTAACAGTGAAGGTAAAATTGGGTGACACAACATCAAGGAACTGTTACAGTAAAACACGTTACATGCAGGCTATAATAATAGAGACTGTTAGATGTCTGTGCCATAGTACTCAGTGAAGAGTACAAATGTCAGTTGTTTTCTGAACTCCTTTTAAATCATCCAGGGATCGCACATCGGGAGGGAGAGAGTTCCATATAAGTGGGGCCGATAAGCAAATTGCCCTTTGTGTAGTACATTTACACGCTTTTCTGTTTGGACACAGCAGGGGAAGCACCAGGGGGGGACATCAGAGCTCTACAAAGACATGGCTATGTTTCCCGCTACCCGCAAATGCAGACATTGAGGAATGGTCATATCGCTTAACATATGCTCATTAAACACAGCAGACTATGGCTAAGTTGTCATCCTGCTGTGTACAAGACATTTGGGTATCTGCAGAGCGGCAGGATGTAGCTTTCCCAATGTCTGTATCAATTTATGTTGTCATAGAGTGCTGGGCCGTCAGACACATTCCTCATATGTGTGCATCCATGTGTATCAACCTGAAATTACACTATTCTATTGGGGGTAGAATGATATCATTTCAGGTAACCTACAACCTTTGGGTCTCACACATCTAAGGTAATCAAGCATAACAGGTAACGTGTGGAGGTAATTTTTGAACAGCCACCACAAACACACCAACTGGGGACTACTGGTGTGTGTATTGTTTGTGACAGAATATTGTCACCCACCATCAGCATCACGGTGTGATGATGCACCATAGGCCCTCATCTCTGCCATCATCAACTCCGGGAGAGGTGTAGGTGTTGGTTCTGCTGGCATGGGTGGTTGGCTGGTCTCTATTGCTGCTTCACGCAATGGTGTCATGGCGCGCACGTGTGGCTCCAGGGACTCATCGCCAGCACTTGTGCTGCCCCCAGAGACAGCAGCCTCTGCCTCCATCAGACTCATAGGGGCTGCAATGTAGACCTCCCCCTCCTCCTCTTCCACCACCGCCTCATCCTGCTCCTGCTCCTCCTCTGCCCCCTCCTCCTCCTCTTCCTCCGCACCCATGTGACTGTAGTCACCTGCATAGGGAGGAAATCGAGAGAGAGCACACATATGTTTTCAGCAAACCACATATGTATACATGTGTGATACATAACACACAGACAGGATGTTTTGCATCCGTCATGTGTGCTGCATACCAGACACCGGACACACTCCCATACGTGTGTGGTCACCACCATGTGTCTGGGTAAGGGACACATGTGTGTGCTGTGCCCATGCACTGGTGGCAGATCGCCCCTTCTCCTGTTCATGGTCACATTGCACATGTTTGCCCTTAGCATCCCATTCCTCTGTTATGTAACATATTTCCGCACATGCGTGTTACTGCCCCCACCCTAACACCTGCTTTATGCTAATCACTGCATGTGTGTGTTGGTTTGTGAGTATCGGTCATATTTGCATGTGATATGATTGTCTCAGTGCTACAGGTGACTCGCAGTGACCCATAGTGCAGCGAATGGCAACTAGGCATCACCTTTGGCCCACTGGGTGCACATGCAGCACTGTATTGCTGTCATGTCATACAAACATTCCTTAGAAATGACAAACACAGTCATGCATTGTATTGAAATCACAGATGTTTTGTTTCTGGTCACTCATGAGTGAGTGTGATTCATTATGCAATATTAACGAGGGATGGGTAGTGGAGGTAGTTTTGTATGTGAACCCCCTACAAGTCAACAGAAATGGTGAGGTAAGGATATTGCACACACATATCACAACAGGATGGCAACATGATGTGGGGTTTGTGGACACATATGGGAATGTATTTGCATAGGACTGCCCTGTACGGAATATGGAGATTGTACATGATAAAGAAATGATTAGTTAGTGTACATAACTGCATGTGGATTTGAGCTATACAGGGACTCTGGCAGTCCACTAAGGTAGATGTCTCACAGCCGTGCTGAAAGTTCTTGTTCCAGGGGCGAGGAGTGTGGGTGTGAGGGGGGGTCCGCCACCTGTGCCCATAGCATGTTGTCTTACAGCAACCATGTGCTGACGGGACACCTCTATTGATGACAGAAAACATCTTTTTAAAGCTGTCTACATCACGTGTGGGGCCCCCTGCCCCACACAGAGCAGTACGCATATCCTCCCACACTGCCCATCTGATTGCAACAGATGTGCGTGTGCTCATTCTGCCAAATAATACATCGTAGTTGTCAAGGACATGGGAGAGTAATATATGGTTTTCACTGTCACTGAACTTTACAGCTCTCCTCCTTTGTGTTGCTGGCACAGGGACCCTTTTTCTTTTGGCCATTTGGCTGTAATGTGACGGCTGTCGCTCAGCAGATGGCCCTGCCTGTTCGTGGCTAGGCTGTGCAGTCTGTGCCCTGTGTGACTCATCACCAACTGGCTGCCCCACATCCTCCGCCTCCTCACACTGGCCCTCTCTGTCACTGTCCCTCTCCATCTCCACCTTGAACACAGGCAACTCTCATACAACGCCCTTTCACCAACACTCAGCAGGACACAGAACACACATCAGATTACAATAACTCTACAATATAGGACACAATACAGTACACTTTAACACAGGTGCTGTGTCAATTAATTGAGCACATGTACACAGATACTACAGTGATTTTTTAATTTATCCTCTCCCTCTATCCTGTGCCGTACCCCTACCTCAGCCTCTCTCTCTCAGACTCTGCTTCAATCTCTATATCCCGCCTTCCTCTGACGTCTTGCCACCACAGCCTCACTCCCTATTGCACACTGTACCTTTATGTCTCACACCTTCCTCTGGACTACCTCTAACCTATCCTCTGGCTCTGGCCTCACTCTTACCTCTGTGTCTGTTTTGTGAAACTCCTCCTAACATCCCTCACCGT